>VZDJ01000492.1:285716-318361 GCA_008694505.1 Cyanoderma ruficeps
TATTTTTGAGTGTGGTCTTTTGGGTCTTGTACCTTTTGCTTTGGGTCCAGCTTGCTCACTGGCTTGCTACTCCTTTGCTCGGACCGTAGCCTGTGTTTTGTCCCTGTTGCCCTGGCCCAAGCTCAACATTTGGCCCTCATGCCCTCACTGGGTCTTGCTCACTCTCATGTCTGTCCTGCCTCCCCGTGTCCCAGACACCGTCCTGTCTTCTCCATCTCTGCATCCCTGCCTGAACACGCAGTGTCCAACCCTACCCACCCCCGAGCCAGCCCACCGCAGCAATCCTTGCCGCGACCCTGTTCAGGGTTCTGGACCTGCTGCCCGAGCGCCTCCTCACCTGGTGTCCGGTCACCGCTGCCGCGGGGGCCGTCCGCAGGCCGGGGACAGGGACCGCACTCCCCGACCTCCGGTGATAACGCTCTGCCTCTGCCTCGGCTTCTGTCTCTGCCTCTCTCTCCTCTCCCCAACTCCTTTCCCATTTTCCTTCCTTCTTTTTCTGTCTTTTCTAGCCCTCTTTGGTTTGGGCAACCCCTTTGTCTTTTTGGGTTTTTTATTATAATAAATGGTTCCCAGATACAACATTTGCCTCATTTGGGTTAATTTAATTCCTGACCATCCGTTTTTAAAATAATGCCCCGCAGTTTCCCACAGTGAAATATGACAACAGCAAACACCAGGTCGCAGCAAAGAGGTGGACAGTGGCACTAGGGGGCTGTTGCTTCAGTCCACACAGGGTGGGGGATGTGAAGGGCTATTCCAAAAGCTGCTCATCCCAAAGAGCTGTAAGGTGCACATGGTGCATGGAGAATACATCAGGACATCCGGAGAGGAGCAACAGTGGTGGGGCAAAATGCACCAAGTCGAGCTTGGCTGGACAAGAACTGCTGGATGAACTTGGCAATTACAGAAAATTGATTTTTGAACACTTGTTCTTCTTAAGTGCACTCCATTATACTGCAGGCTCAAGTGTAAGAATACCCACTCCACTCTGAAATACAACTGCATGGAAGCATCCCTGCTTTACGCTGCCAGCACAGATTGCAGGCTTCTTCCCCAGATGGAGCCTGTTGGTCATCAAGTAAATACTGGATATATGCTGCTGGTTGACTTAATTCTGCCTCTCTCTACCCATTGTCTATGAGCCAAATGACTGTGATTTTATTTATCAACAATTATTTAATGAATTGTGAAAAGTTCTGTGAGTTGTTCTTCTCAGGTTTAAAACTGAAACGTATGGTACTGGGACACAGACCCATTGTCCTGAGCTTCCTGGAAGACTTTAACTGTCAAAATCAATGCCAATATTTATTTTAAGGAGTGCATTGCTGTGGAGAATTTAACATGACCAGCAGCTCAGTGTTCAGGTAGCCTTTTATTTAATCCTGCCAGAACAGGATGGGAAAGAAAAAAAAGGAAGAGTGGTAGTGAGAAAACTGAAGGGTTGAGACAAAAACAGGTTACCCAAAGGATGGAGGAAAATAAAAAAAAAGGCATCCACTCATGATCTCCCACAAATAGACTGATAGTGATAGCCAGTCCCTAAGCGACACCTGCTTTGGAAAAACTCCCTCCCCAGTTTCTGCTGGTGAGTATGGTACTGTATTGTACAGATATCCCGTTGGTCAGTTTGTGTCAGCCCTCCAGTTTTTTTCCCCTATCAGCCTTTTTCCCACCCAAGGCTCCTCTCTGACCCTTGATACTATGCTAGTTTGCTCAGTGAGAGCAAATTTTTGGTGTGTTACCAACCCTGTTTCAGCCACAAATCCAGAGCACCGCACCATACTGGCTGCTATGAAGGAAATTAACTCCATCCTAGCTAAATGAGGTACACACATCATCAGGAAATCATTAGGAATTCAGAAGGTGTGAGGGTGAAAGTTCTGGACCCCTTCACTGTCATTCCCTTTTTGTCAATTGCTTGGGTTTCTTGGGACTTTGAGCAACATGGGATAGTGGAACGTGTCCCTGCAGGAGGATGGAACAAGATGGTCTTAAAAGTGTCTTCCAACTTAAACCATGTTGTGAATCTATTAATTAAAATTTGCAATCTCAGTTGCCAGAATGGTGTTAAAACTCACACAGAGAATACAATAGCTCAGGTCAAACAGAAATTGATGTCAAACAATTTGAACATTTCCTTATTATTGTTTCATAAACCCCATGCTTAGGCAAACTGGGGTACTGTGGCAGAATTCGCCAGTGCATGCAAGACACCTGTGATGATGATCCAAGAATATTTCTCACACGTCAGGGCTACACAAAAGGTTTGGCTGTGGCCATACAGACCAGACAGTAGTCCCGAGAGCGAGGAGGACAGAGCTGCCATCATGAGATGATAGGTGGAGAGAAATGTGGGCTTGAAGAAGCATCAAAAGGAGCACAAAACAACCCTCATGTATGCCTATGCATCCAAAGGTAGATACATTTATATGCAACTCATTGAGAATAGATTATCCATCGATCATTAGCCATAGCTTGTTTTTAAAAGCCATAGCTTGTTATTTGGCAGTCGTGGTTAGTAAGATTTTTCCCTTTACTAATGGTATATATATATTCATGTCAGTATAGGCATTTCATGACACAGCCAGGATGGACTCTAGGGCAGGGGCAAGGAGAGTTCTCCCACCCTCCAGGGCCCAGTGCAACCCTGTTTCTGCTGGTGGCCAGCAGTTACAAGGGCAGAAGCTGAGGCTCTTCCCATCTGTCCTACACTGGACAAGAGATTTTGGCTTGGAACAAAAAGGATGCTGGGGCAAAAATCCCCATGCCTGAGAGTCCCTTTCCTTCAGCAGCCAGAGGACACCCTGTCCCGCAGAAGCACAGTACCGCAGAGCCCTGCTCCAAAGCAGGGAAGGCCTCAGCCAAACCACTGTGGTCTTCACAGGAGACTGGAGAGATGCCTTCAGTTTCTTCTGAACAGCACCTGCCTCCAGTCCCCAGCAAACCATTCCATCTTGCACCTGGGGCTGTGTTGGAGGGTGCCTCTGCTTCCTGGGGAGAACAATCTCCCCACAGGACCAAGGACACTTGAGGACCTGACACTCTTCACCAACACTGACCTCATCATTTTGTGGTGGCTCTGCCCATCATGGAGCACCTTATTGGGCCCAGCCGTGCTGCAGTGGGGAAGAGTGATCAGCGAGACCGGGCTGCGGTGCCTGACCATGTCTGACGGATGCTTTCATGAGGGCCTCCAATGTCCCACTTCAAATGAAACTACCTGGTAGTATTTTTTCCTTAGAAAGGCAGGACACAAGGTGAGGACAAGAGTGAAAGCAGGCATTTTGAACTTAAAAAAATTACTTTTATTTTAGGAACCAATAAAATTATGGTAAATATTTACAAATAATTATCTCACATAAAGGTTACATAAAACCAAATGTCCACAAGTAACAGTCACTCTCATGAAAAGACACACAGATATTGAACTACGCCAATCTTATTGCATGTTTCTTCAACTAATCTAAAAATAAAAAGTGTTGCAGTCAACCATTTAACTTAGAATAAAATCACAAATTCCAGTATTGACAGGAAAAAGAATTTAAAAAAAACAAACAAACAAAAAACCAAAAAACCCAAAAAACCCAAAAAACAAAACGCTTCAAATGGCCCCTCCTTTTTGACCCATGCCTTAGCACCCCCGGTCCCCAGCCCACCTCCCTTTTTGCTACCCAAAACAAAACCCAAAACAAAATCCCCAAAAAAATGTTCGACGTCTTTGGCAAATTGGCACTGCTGTAATTACATTCAAATATTATAACACACAAAAGCAACACACAGCACTAAGGAAAAAACACCAAGATTTCAAGTTTGTTCTTTTCCTACTAGAAAAAAAGAATACAAAACATACACATTTTAAGAAGCATTTTTTCATCTGTTTTGCAACAGATGTTATCCCCTACTTTCAAAGGCAATTCAACAGTTATTTTTAGGAATTTTTTTGTAAGTTATTTTTTGTTTGTATGTACTTTTCAAGGTGAGGAGGCTTTTCTTTTTCTCCCTCTCTTTCTTTTTCCTCTCTTTTTAAAGAAGTAAGGTTCAATGCAGGCATTGCAGACTTTGGTGGATACAATAAATATGTATTTCTTTGATGCCAGAAGTCCCTAATACATAGTAGTTTGTCTGTAAGGAAAAAAAAAGTTTGTTCTTTTTTTTTTTCTTGGCAAGGAATTCCATTTGCAATGAAATGAGTTTCTGTAATTTCGGAATGTACAAAGGCCACTACACAAAGTGAAAAACCAGGACAAGATTTTTTTCCCACAGGAGGCTGAGCAAAGGGAAAGGCAGGTCTAAATGCCCACCGGCCATTTTCCCCGCCTCATTTAGACAAGGCAGAGCCAGAGACCTTGGACACAGAGGTCTGGCTGGTTGGTGTCTGGGGCTGATGCAGGACTAGGATCCGCCTCTCCACAACCCCTGCAAGCTTCTGAGATACTGAAGTGTGCCTACACATACAAGTGTGTAGACAGCAATCCCTACATGCATGCCTGTCCACCCGGCAATGCTGCAGCTGTGTCCATCTCAGTCTTTCCAGTCTGGCTCCCACGCTGCAGCTCCTGCATTCTGTGAGCCTTTCACAGGACTGGTGAGTGAGGCCACTGCTGGAGCTGACACCTGTGCCAGCTGTGATGCCGAGGTGAGCAATCCGGGCACCACTTCGACATGCTTTTCACTCAGCTTTTGCATGTCAAGTCTCATTAGCTCAACCAGAAGAAGAACACTAACTGGTTTTGATCCTTTCAGATCCTTTTGTTTGTCATACTGCGGTAACACATACCTGTGACAAAAGCAGGTCTGAGGAGCTGCAGGGCTTCCTAGCAGGGCATCGCCAGCCTTGTGTCACTACCAAGCACTCTGCCTCCAGAGAGGAGCAGCAGTTGGCTGCAGCTTGGAATGTGTGCCCAGTGCCTCTGTCAGTGCAGGCTGCCTGACCCAGCCCTGCCTAACAACACCCGCATGTGACCATCACCTGCATGCTTAGCGAGACTTCAGGGCATGTTAGCCAAGAGCTGTTGGTCCTCTAACATTTCACCAGTGAATCCAGAAGAAAAACCAGGTTTTTCCAGAGTTTGCTGGGAAAGAGTCATGGAGTGGGTCAGCCTAGTGCTGTGCTACCTCTTGGGCCTCATGCTTCCCAGCGGCACATGCATGCAGAAAAGAGCATGGAACCGGGAAGGACACTTGGTCAGAGGCATGTTGCAGCCAGTGACAGCTACACAAGTTGACTCTGCTACAGGCCATAGCCCTTAAAGCTAGGGGTACCTGCATCTGGAAATAAGCGAGACCATAACATGGCTTCCTCTCTCCTCCATACTGAAGGATGTGTAAAATACAATTAAAAAGAAATAAAACCAGGAATACAACCCCATTAGCTAAGACCAGCTTGGCAAAGCATTTACAACATTCTGCTAAGATCTGGTACAGTGAGGTCATCACACCTCCCTCACCCACCATGCCTCTCTCTCCCACTGCGCTGCCCTCACACTACAGCACCAAGAGGACTTGGTCACAGGGAGTCAAGAAGGGGTGGCAGATTGTGAGCTCCATGTACCCTGGTCCTGTTTCTTTCCTCACCATCTCTTTCCCAAGTGCCTCAAGCACCGATGTTGTCCTAACACCTGCCAGTCCAGTCAGAGAACTTCTCAGACATCTTGGAATGAACAGTTGCTCTCCAGCCCCATGACGCCAGAGCCCCAAGTGTTTTTCTAATTCAGCAGTGATCAAAGAAAACTTTTGATCTGTTGATCCAGTCCTGAGACCTCCAGAACTCCACAATCAGTAGAGCTGGCTAACAATAATAACTGAACCTTCAGACACGGATGATAAGCAAACTCAGTGTCCACAATATTTTTGTCTTCTTTATGGTCACTGTCTGACAGCATTTAACTGAAGGTTTCATCAATAAGTCAGTTCATGCAATCCTGGCTCCAGCCTCCACTGATTTAGTCTTACAGCAGCACTGTCCCTCTCCACCTCTAAGAGTTCATTTCTTAGCCTGTGTCAGCAAATTTGATAAAATTATTGCTGGAGTGTCAAGTACTGGAAAACCCTCTATCTAACCAAGTGTATTACACAGTTCAGTGCTGAAACTGCCTGAAGGCACTTTGTGGGGTTGATTTCCTCAAGGGTTTAGTAATGATTCACTGCTCTGCAGGGTATCCCACCTGAGTAAAGCATTAGCAGGGCACCCCAAACCCCAGCTCTGGGCTGGCTCTTTCCCCTCTTGCAGCCCCTAAGGGTCATTTGCTTCCCATCTCCACCTCACCCAGTAACCCCACCCCTATGAAATAGTGAGACCACAGAGGATAGATGGAGACAGACAATCCTCCATCATCCCAAGATGATCACCTTCTACCAATAGTGCCTTTCAAAGATGCTCCCCAAAGAGGAGGATTCCCACAATGAAGATTATGGACAGAAAGTCTTCCTTAGGAAAGCAGTTTGTAAATCTCAGGTGAAATATTCCCAAAGCCAGAAAGTACTGTTAAGAAGTGCCTGGCATGAATACTCCATGGTCTAACTTGTACTGGCTATTTGTGACAGAAAGATGTCCCAGCAGATGTGAGTGAGCCATGTTTTGGGAGATGGGTCAGGCACAAGTCCCTGCTTTGCATGTGCAAAGGTGGGAGTTTGGGGTTTCCCCTCAGGAGCTGCCTGTGCATCCACCTGGGATGGAGCCACCACCATGACTGGCAGGCCAAGGGCTGCCCTTATGAAAGTCTTGAGGCCAGACAGGCCTGAGCACTTTGGGTCACTTCAGCCAGCAGCATCCACACATCCATCTTTTGGATGGATGTCTTGTCATGTCTTTCCGAAGTCATGTCTTTCCTAAGTCCCCAGCCCAACTACAAGCATTTCTGGCATGAGTATGATAACATCTGCTGATTTCATGTTTGGTCTTCTCAACACTATCTGAATTAATGTATGTCACACAATCCATGCTGCTGAGGAAACAAGTAAAAGTAACGTGGTTGCAGGAGACTAGGCAGAGTGGGTGAAGGACCCACACACCAATGAGCTGCAGTTCCCTCACTGGGCACACAAACTTGTTTTAGCCAAGCCTAAGTGTGTCCCAGCAGCTGATGTAACTCAGCACACCTCTGCTCCGGATACATCACCAGCACCAGTAGCCAAACCCTTGTTTCTTGTCTCTTCAGCAAAGGCACTGGACAGACACATCCCTTCCTGGGCTCACAGAGAAGGTGCATGTGCTTGGAGTGGAGACAGTGCACACCCCTTGGCCAGGTTCTTGCACATGGTCCCAGGGACAGAAATGCCCTTTCCAGTATTGTCCAAGGAGTGCAAGCAATCATGGGGTGTGCAGACAGAAATGAACCCAAAGCAGGGCTTCAGAAGTTTCCTTGTGTAAATTTTCTGTACTATTATTTGTCTTTTGTCAAAAACAGGTGTGTATCAGTAATTAATTGCTGAAAGATTAGAAGTGGCACTCATCTCACTGATAAGCTTGTCACAAAACTTATTTCTGGACTAGTTTAAAACACTCTGGCTAAAATCCCTGATGGGGTCTGTGAACATCACACTGAAATGTAACTGAGCTGGTGGGACCTGGATGTCTCCATGGCTGCTGAGGTTTGGAACGCATCTGCCCTGGAAACTTGTAAGTGATGGCTGCATTTCCATACCATGAGAAGATGCCACTGGAGTGGGAGAGGGAATTTCTCAGCAGATCAGTGGCCACTACAAATACCAGATACGCAGCACAAGTGATGAGGTGGGAAGGGAGGAGAGAGAATAGTGTTAACTCAGGTGCTGCCAGAGAAATGTTTGTACAGCTGGAACCTGGTTGAATGTTCCTCCACAGGAGTGCATCTCAAGTTTGACACCAACAACCTTTCTTCTGCAGGCAAGCACCAACAGGACCCCTCAGCAGAGCCCAGGCAGCTCTGGGTGGATGAGGATGGTTGGGTCAGGAGTAAGGAGGCTATAGCCAGATCTTCATCTCAACAGGATCAGGAAGTTCCTCCACTGCCCTCAGGAGGGACGGGATAGGGTCATGCCCATCATCCTTATGTGGCTGAGGTTTTCTGTGCCTTGGTCTGGGGTAGTGGGAGGCTTCAGGGAGAGATCAGCAGTTGTCCTGGCTCCATGGAGAGGCAGTGATTGGTGTAGCTACTTAGTGGTCATTTGTAGCTGCTCTGCTCTCTTAATTTAGCCCCCACAAGGTGCACATTGAAACATGTGACTATTAGTGCTTCCTATTCAAGTAGGAGGGAAGAAACATGGAATTAGCGGGGCAAAATTTCCCTCAGGCGTGTCTGGGCTACAGTGCTGCAATCTGCAATGCCTTCACAGAAATGTACAGACACCCTGAAACAAGTACTTTCCCCTTAAGCTTGGCTTGGAAAGTGAGTGCAGCTGCCCTCATGCCTGGGACACCCCACTCAATACATGCACTGAACAAAAATCATAACCACAGTATTTCTCTGCCTTCCTCTCAGGGTTTTCATGACTGGGATTTAGCACACGATCTGTAGAAATATATGTAAGGTGTCAACTGTTACTTAGGAATTCCTTCCTGGATGCTGCTTAACTTGAAAGCAGTGAATTTGTTCCCGTGTTTAGTATGATGACAAATGAACATAAATGAATATTAAGCAGTAAAGTATCACAAAATTGCCTATGTCTTTCAGTTGCCCATGTGTTTGATACCAGCATATAGCATGATCACACACAACTGTCAAATAGGATGCTCTATAGAGAAACAACATCAGCCCAAAATACAGCCACAATGAGTGTTGACCTGGTTCAAAGTTGCTTAAAGCTTACTGAGTTCTTTGAATCAGTGCACCAGTTTCAAAACACACGTTTGGATGTGTTTTGAGTTCATACTTGTACAATGTTGCTGTTTATGCTTAAGCTACTCTTACAGTAATACAAACAAGCAAATATTTACAGTGGTGTGCTTGTGTAAAATTGAGCAGACTGATTTTTTTCTTTGCCACACACACAAAAAAAAAAAAAAAGGAAGAAAAAGAAAGGGAAAAAAAAGAAAAAGAAATAAAAAAACAAGAAGAAGAAAAAAAGAAAATTGCCTTGAGTCTCACAGCCTGTTTCAGTGTGCAGCAAGAGGGAGCTGCCCCAAGGGGAGCTGCTCACGTCTCTTCCTTATCCCCAGATACAGCCATGGCACCCGCAGGCGATTAAAGCAGTAGCCAGCCGGCTGCAAAGACCATGAAGCTACCACACATTTTTGACCACACAGAGCTTCAGGAGTACCACTTCCTCCTGTTTCTCTGTTTGATTCAGGACCCAACCAGATTTAAGAATACAATAATCCATTCAACAAGCTTAAAGAGCAGAATTTCAATTATCATGTTCCTACTAGGTACTTTCTCCTTCCCTTTTGGAGTGGCTGGCATGGTGGCAGCAAGATGACTCATCACGGTTGTCCCAGACATGCGTGCTGTCAGTGCCGATGCCCTGAGCTCCGGTGTCAGTGGCGGTCGTAGGCAGCAGCAGCGGCTGGTGCGGCTGCTCCACGGGCTGTGGTGCTGTAGTAGTAGGGGGAGCCTGTGAGAGATGAGACCACTGTGAGGAAGACAAAGGTGGAAAGGTGCCAGCTTGCAGTGCTCTGACAATGGGTGTCAGAGAGCTCTCCAGCCAAAGCTTCAATAAAGGCTGGGTAAATAGAATGAAAATTGCATTCATGCATTCCACATGAGAAGGAGGCTACCAGGGCATTGCTGCTTACTGTTTGATACCTTCTTCCATTCCTTCACTCAAAACATCAACTTCATTTACTTCATCAAAAAAAGTTATTTACTTTTCAGAACAGAAAATCAAGATATTCGAGCCCCAATACACTACCATACTCTGACTTCTTTGATTTTCCCCCCTCCTTTTAAAAGGAGGAGGTTTAACCCCAAAGCATTCAAAGTATTTCAATGAAAGCACTTGTTTACCAAGAAAAGGCCTGAAAAAATATTGGTGAAAATTCTCTGTCCTGCAGGGCTAAGCACTGGTAGATAGGATGATTACTCAAGGATCACCAGGAACCTGGACTACTTGTTGAATGAGGAAGAATTTTTGACTGGTATGCAGAGGGATACCAATCTGTCTAGCCAACACCTGTTTTAAGAAGCCTTTCAAGTGCACCTGCAATGAAACCAACTCAAATCCATCCTAAGAAGGGAGTTTTCTTTCTTCAAGTTACTACCAGTTTGGTCTGCAAGTCATCAGTTTCACATGTATGGGATGTAAGGCTCATCACAGTGTGGATGAACACCCCTGGAAGGACTCGTACTCAGCCACACGCATCTGAGACCATCAGGGAGGTTTGGATGAGCAACAGTGAGCCAATGTGAGTAACAGCTCTGGAGTAATCAGGGCTTTATGGTTTGTTTTCATGAGCGGCCCTATCTGAGAGCTGTCTTTCAACCTAAGGTCCCTGCCTTCAACACACATGGAACAGCAGTCTAATAGACATTGTCAAGGGTCTTCACAGCCCTGGATGTGACTTGCCGCAGAGGCAGTGACTTCTGCTGCTTCAGTGACACAGAGGAGCTGGCCCCATCAGAAAAAGGTGATGCCACCAGAGCTCAGAGGACTGTAGACACCTTAGGAAAGCATCAGTGGCAGTGAAACCAAAGGTGCAATTTTTTATTGTTCACTTCCCGTCCCAGACTCCAGCAAACACTGATCCTGCAAGTCCAATGGTTGCCCAGCCCTTGGGCATAGCCTGACTGTGGCAGTGCCCCAATTGTTCGACCACCATGGCCCTGCACACCCTCTGGAGCTGGAAGGAGAACCCAGCTGGCATGTCTGGTGCTGTTGGTAACATGCTGAGCCAAACCCCTTCCCCTCTGGGAGGCTGGAGAACCTTGTGCCATCTCCTCTTATTGTACAGCCTCCAGATGAATGCTTTGATGTTCACTCCAAAATGACTTGAGTGATTACTTCAGGGAAAAGCCCAGGGACAGAGTAAGAATCACACAGCCAGACTCTTAAGAGGAAGGTCAGGGAAAGTTGCTGTTAACCATTGGCAAAATGCAGGGCTACCTCATTGCTGTGGGTCCAACAGGATCAATCTGACAGGCAAGCTCAGCTGTTCCTTCTAGGCTGCTTTTGTCCAGGGTGCCACATTAGGAGATCAGCTCAGGCTTCATCACCAGCCTCCACCTTTTCATTTCCAAGGGAGCACAAGCTGATGCACGCAAGGCACAGCACAGGCAGCATTTGCTCTTGCGCAGTATGTACAATACGCTGCTCAGCACAGTTGGTCAGAGAAGAAAACTTCATCATGATCAGTGTCCTACCACAGCATGTGGTACTCTGATTCAGCAGCCCCGAGGGGTCAGAAACAGAGGACTTTGGCCACTGGAATGTGTCTTCTGCACAGTGCTGTGACAGACATCCAAAATCAGATAAAACCACTGCAAAGGCTGGGTTTAAACAAAGTGAAGTCATCTTCAAGAGTGTGGTCCTAGCTAACTAGAAAGATAGTTTTACTGTACACAAAGATAATTCAAGAGAGTCCATGAAATCACTGGCCAGGATAAATACTTGCAAATGTCTGTATACAAACTCCTAGGCAGGAGCCAATCCAACCTAGGTTTATTTACTAAAAGTTAAAAAAATTTAAGCCATAGGCAATGGTGTTAAAGCAGATCCCTTCAGCAGATCCTCGTTCCATTTATGTTTGCACAAGTGTAGTCTTGTGTTATCTGTTGAGGGCACTACAACTGCTATCCTGGGCTGGACAGATGGTCTTCTTCCAGGTAAGCGACATCAGGTTAAGGAGCTCTAGCCGCAGGAGCTATATTTCCTGAAGAATACTGGAGATTTTCGCAAGGACATTCTCATGGGTAGCCTAAATTTAAACGCTATGTACTTCATATCCCAGCCAAACTTAAGGTATTGAAAGCACAGAACCTCTCCCTGGTCAAATTCTTGAATAAGCAAAGGCATAAGTTAACAGCTCATCAGACTTTGAAATGTGCTTGCCATGTCTAGCTGGGGTTTTGGGGATGTTCTTTGGGGGCTGCCCTCTTGGGAGTACCCAGTTTGCTGGCCCATGTCCCCTCATGGCTAATCCAGCTGCACGGATGTCCTTGGGGATAATGGCAGGCAGTACCTTGAGGTAAAACCGTTCAGAGGCCACTGAAGAGCCAGGTGGAGCTGCTGTCCTCACCCATCACAGCACCAGGAGGTCAATGTGGAGCAGGCAGTGGTGGTGGTCAGCAGAGATTCCAGTCCCCACAGGCATCAGCACTAGCACTAGCCATGGCAACTCAGCTCAGGCAGAGGGGTGAAAGACACACAGGAGGGATCCAGCAGCACCAAACAATTTCACCCTGACTCAGGAGTAGTGTGTGGGTCCCACCAGAGCTGGATGCACTGCTTTCTCAGGTTTTGGGATAAATGGGGTCTTTTGGGGGTCAGAGCCTTTTTTTCCCACTCTCTCTTCCTCCACTGCTGTTCTGACTCAATGCAGCTACAAAAAGCCCAATATTTTTCCCATGCATTCCAAAGGCCTTACATTTCTTTCAAGTTAGATTTTGCCAGTTTGCCTTTCAGCTGTGCAATCAAAGAAGCTTGTATTTAAAGTGAAAAATGAAACCACTCACTCTTCCTGTCACCATGCCCCCATCCAGAACAGACTAGTCCATCCTTCTGTCATTTTTCCTTTCTAATTCATACTATCATCAATTTATTTCTTGACACAGTCATTTCTAGTGCCTACTTGTTCTCTAATCTTTCCACAGAATCCCACAGAGGAATTGAATCTAATCCTAATTGAGAGGCTCCAAGCCCTGCCCTTGCATGATGCCTTGCCAGCACTGGCAGACATGGCACTGCAATGGTGCAGCCAAACCCTCACAACAAGTGTACAGGGACCTCATCTATGTGTGAGCAGGGACCCTGCAACAAACAGAACCCACAGTGAGCAGGATTGAGCCAAATGCTACAAGCCAGCACAAAACTGAATTATTTTTCTTCATTAGACAGTGTTGCTGTTATCTGCCCTTAGCATGCACATGTTGTTGAGCTGATCCTGTGGTGTGTGTGCACCAGTATATGCCAACAGTAATGGCCTGAGCTCTAGACATGCATGTTTGCCTTCCATGCTCTCATGCATGTGCTTCCATGTGCATCCCTGCACTGCACTGCCTGGAGGTCATTTGCAGGACAATATGGGGAAAAAAAAGAAAGGAAAAAGATTTTCCTTCCCTCAGCTCTTTGTCTGGCTTTGAGATGGAGACACCTACTTCAGTTACTAAGTGGCCAGGGTTTATGTTCTCTTGCCAGCACATTCCTTCAGGAACTTGGGGTCTGTCCTCACTCTTGCTGTGGAGGGACTGAGTCATTCCCCACAGCAAAGTCAGTCATGTCTCTGACACTAAGAGAGGTGTGGGTGCCACCAGGGCTGATGCAGGATGCAAGAGCATGAAGACACTGCAAAGCTGCAGTGGATAACTGACTTCTGCTGCCTCTGCTTCTGCTGACCATTCTGGAGGACCATGGCTTGATCATCTGCTCTTCCCCAGGAGCCATGGGGCACAGCATCTGAGACTGCCCCGGAGAGGAAGGAGCACAGTTTCACAACAGCTGGGGCAGAAGAGGCTTGGTGCCTGGTGCAGAGAAGTGAGAAGCACCAAAGCAAGGGCAGAGCAGACAGCAGGATAATGGTGAGTAGCTGGTGCTCTGCTGGGGCAGACAACCAGTTCCCAGTGTCTGCATCAATATGGTTGTGCCTTCCCCTGAAGACACCACCTCACACCCCTCCCTCCCTGCTGCTTCACACGTACAAAGGCTGGGGACTAAAAACCAAAGCTTTCTCACCATTTTCATCTCTCTCTCTTTACTCTCCCCCAAATATAATTTTTCAATCCAAGTATCCTTTCCTCCACTTGCAAATCATGGCATTTCTCCTTTTAGCTCCTCTTTCACAGGTCTCAGACTTGTGTGATTGCTGTGGTGCAATTCTTCCTTGCCAGCACAGGGAATTAATTGAATGTAGGTGCTGCTAAGTGTTTACAGTATTACACTTTCATTTCAGTGAAAGGAGCAGGACTTTGTAAAACAAACTGTGTCAGGCAATGTACCAGTCCTGATTAATTTTGTCAAGGTTTCTGCTCTGAGGCCGATACTGCCAGAGCTCGTTCTCAGGAGAGAATTACTAAATGCACTCACGTATACTCCTGAGAGGAGTGGAAGCGTCCTGGATATAGTTCAAATTAACCTATTCTCCACTGCATGTGCCCAGGCTCATCACACATCACCTTCTGGGTGTGCAAGGAGACTTGGGGCAGGTTTTAAAGGCCCTGCCACAGATTCCTACTTGGCCTAAATTACCAGTGGGATTAGCAGGCACTAGGGAGAAGGGATTGCAGGATCAGGCTTCCAGTGACAAAGGCAGAGCTGTGGATAAGAGAGATCTCTGCAAGGCACAAGAGACATCTGACCCACAGACTGTGGCTGATTGCAGACGCATTCTTGATCAGATCATACCACTGTAGTTGGACCTGTCTGTGGTCAGACAAGGGGATACCCTCTCCAGGAAACTCCAGTCCTCCCCAGTTCTGTGACCAGACTGAACTGAAATGGTAAGTTCATCTTTAGGGCTTGCTGCAGAATGAAAACTCATGTGGGTGCTTTGGGTGGGTTTTTTTGGTGTTTTTTTTTGTTTGTTTTTGTTTTTGTTTGTTTGTTTGTTGAGATTTTTNGTTTTTTTTGTTTTTTGGTTTTGGGTTTGGTTTTTGGTTTTTTTTTTGAAAATGCTGGAACAAATTATATTGAAGATGGCAAAAATAAGGAAGCCAAGATTATATATTTTTACATTTTTCAACAGAAAAAAGAATCAGCATTGACATTATAGCATGAAACACTTCAATCTCAAGAAAGCTGCAGTTTCTGGAAAAATATTATAGCCTCTGATTCTTTTTGCCTTTGCCCCTTTAAAAAACATGTTCACAGCATGCTGCTGAGTAAATACTGCTGAAGAAATCCCCTCCAGCCGGAGAACGAGCTTTGCTGTGAGGAGCATGCTATCCCCATAACTGCTCGTATGTTGAAGATGACTCAGAATTTGCCCCCAAAATTTGATCCAAAAAGGAAATGAGAAAAAGAGGATGAATGCAGAAAAAAGGGAATGACATAGGTAAAAGATCCTGGCAACAAACAGTTGTCTCTGGGGTAGGCCCATTATCTCAAATGAAGAGCTGAGCAGGCCATGGGTGCAACCTGCTGCTGACAGAATGGAAGGGCCATGGCCCATGCCTGTGGACTTGCTCAAGAGTGGCTTTGGGATGGCTCCAGATAGTGTGCACACCCTTCTCATGGAGGTGGATATCCACAGGCAGGAATATAGCAAACAGCCCAGGAGCCTCTCAAAAAGTCCTTTCTTCATGCAAAAGGGCAGGATGAGAGCTGGGTTGTCATTTATTTTTAGTTTCATGCCAATTTTCTTTAACACTTTGGAAGGAAAATTAAAAAAGTTACACAAAATCTGGCTTCCCAGGCCTACTCATGATGCAGAGCATTGCTGAAGCAGCTTTCCTGATTCAAAAGGAGTTGCAAAATGAGAAATAAAGAAAGCATGGTTTGTGCTCTTGCCTCTGGCAAAAGCATCTTCCCCATGCTGCTCAACCAAAATTCTGCCAGCACCGCTGGCTGTGGCCATGGAAACAGTAGGTTTGAGCACGGGGACTCCCCTGGCTTTGTGCAGCTATGCCCATCCATATTAGCTGAAGATCTGTCTGTTGATTTATGATGGAAGCGCTAACAAACCCTTAAATGTGGCACAGCAAATAACAGCATTATACCAGCACCATGGCATGAGAGGCAGAGGCTGTCTATTGCTCCCGAAGGATTTGTTTAAGGACAAGAACCATGATGAATACAGCCTGGGTGGTTCAATTACATGGGGACTCAATTACTTAAAACAAAGAAAGTGGATGAAAAAAGTACGACAAAAATTCAAAATTATTTCGCTGCTGGAGGTCACATATAACAGCCCTGTCATCCATAAATCTGGAAATCTCTAAGGCATGCTACTCCTGTGTTGAGAGATGACAATTAATTGGTATTTTACTTACCTCATCCATGCAAATTATGCAGGGAAAAATTCTAATTACTGCATGCTACATGTATATAAGGTCAAAGTGGGCCAGCTTTTGACGGGGTGTAAAATGGATTATGTTTATCCTTCACATGAGGGCCATGATCTTGCAGGAGTTACAGGGCTTCTGTCTCCCATTGCTCATAGGGACCATGCTGGCATCAGTGAGGCTGTACCAGTGGTCCCTTGCTGAGGAGAGATGGAGTGGGCACACATACAACTGGGAAGCAAACACAACACTAGATCAGGGAGAAATGCAACGCACATGCGCGAGCAAGCAGCATTGGCACAGGAGGCGGTGGAGCTCACAATTGGCTGTAAGCAAACTGGCACCACAAGTTTTGTCTGAACAGGGTCCCTTACACTCAAAAAAATGGTGACCTTGCTTTCCAGCAATACCCTATGTCTCTGGAAGGATTTTTATCACAGGCAGGAAGACAAGACGTTTACGCCAGGTTTTCTTGTTGGCAAAGTGAACCAAGAGCAATTGTGCACCCCAATGGAGACCTGCAGTCCCATTCTGGGTCTAGGCATGACTGAAGACAAGCTGGGACACATTCTGCCTGCCCCAGGGCTTGATGAACACTGCACACCTTGCACTGATCTCTCAGACAGGGGCAAACACTTACCCAGGAGTCCAGGGTTGGGAAACCTCCAGGAGTCGTTGTATGTTGAATATTGTGGGTGGCTGTATGGGCTCCCGGAAAACTCGCTCCCTAAATTAAAGAGACAAAGACAGAATAAAAGATCATTTGATTTGAGATGACAGTTACCATTCTGGGGTAAAGGGGCACTCCACTGTGTGTTCTTCTCCACTGAGAGCCACGGTAAAAGCACTGGTGGACACTCTGCCTTGAGGAAGGGGAATATGAGTGGGTAAATTATTGCGTAAATAGATCCAGACATCTTTTATGTGTCTGTTTTGTGCTGCAGGGATGGAGAAGCCTCTGGGACACACTGACGGGATTGGCCTTTGCCTCTCTGGCCCTAAAGGACTGGTGAGAATCACAGTACAAGGACAGAGCTGTCCAGCTATAGTCTCTGCTACAGGAAAAGATGAACCAGGCAATTTCTAGATATTGGATACATGGAGAATATGGCCATGGTCCCAGATACTTCTCCAACACTGAAACTCAGGGAGAGGGATGTTTGCATCAGTTTCAGATGGGTTTGAACTCTCCAGATAAAGATACAAAAAAGGCTTGAAAAATTATGGCTATTTATCTCATAATCAGCTCTCATTCTTCCCATCTGTTTGTTCTCTTCACATATCACCTGCTTCATACTTCAGCTGCCAGCTCTTCAGAACAGAGCCTTGCACCATGGGGCTCTGACCTGGTCCCTCTACCACACAAATACCAACACTGCTGCTGTTTTATTAGGAAATGTTCCTTGAATTACAGATTTCCTCCTCTCTCTTTCTTCCTCCTTCCCTTCACCTTCTCCCACATGTAAATATATAAAAGCACAGCACAGCACAGCAGGAGAAAGGGTATGTTTACTAAGGCAAGATTTGAGGGATGACAGGCCACAGCAGATGCTTGCCATGACTTTAGCCTGCTTTGGTCCTTGGCATTGGCATAGTCACAACCCCATACCCAGGAGCTGCCACAATCCCAGCTAGGCAGTGGACCTCTGACACTGTGTCATGAGCACCTGAGGCTCAGCACCCCTGTCCCATACAATCCATAGTGATTGGCCAGTGAGTGGCCATGGTTTAGGCCATTTGGTGGCACACTGGCCCCAGGGAAGAGGGGATGATGTCACCAAAACATAGGGTAAATCCAGGATAGTTTGATCTCCACATGATTCTGCTTCAGTGAAAACAAGCTGCCTCTTCATCTGCATTGCAAGATGAACAGACTGAGTGTGCTGACAGCAGGACCAGTCCATTGCTAGTCTCCTACAGGAGGTGTCTGTTAGCGTCTCTTCCTTGTTTCTTTTCTGCAGCCCTTTGGACCCATGAGACCACGCCTACCAGGATCAACCCACTCTCTCTCCCCAACACAGCTTCCACAGCGAGAAGGTACGAAGTTTGCAGCAGCCAGCACTTCCACACTCAGCACACCTTACTGTGCCAAGAATAACTGTTCACAAGCTCAGAGTAGGTTTTCCTTATTGCCTCTAAGGAATGGTATTAATTCACCGCAAGCCAGGAAAAATTGAGCTGTTTCAAACCTTTCTTCCCAGGGCTGGGAAGGTACACAGTACCTACACAGTACACAGTACCTACAATTCTTCTCTGCTCCTGTCCCTATGGATGATAGATTACTTCAATGCCTGAAGGTGACCTCTGTCAGAGTGCTCATTCTAAAAGAATAAGGCACAGCAAAGTTGATAATGCCCAAAGAGATGTTAGGAGCCATTCGACATACTGCAGCCACTGGTAAGAGTATCTCCATTGCCTTCCACCAGTCAGGGTTCCATCTGTCTCCTGCAGGACACAGCAGCTTCTCTCTGATCCTTTCTGCCACTGCATCACCACAATTGAGGCTGTTGTCTCACCCAGAGTCCTTTCTGATTCTTCCCTGCTTCCATAGCCCCTGGGCTTCCAGCTTGTCTCTGGCCCAGACCTGTGTTTCCGTGTTTGCCCAAGCCTGCAAAGCACACAGGCAGCAGTCTGTTTGGGAACTTCACTTGTGAGAGTCACGATGTTTCCCAGTCCTGAAGTCATGGTGATATTCTCCTGCCAATCTGTGGCACGCGGAAATCCTTTCATTCTGTGGGTGCCTCTTCTACAGGAAGGCTATCATACACCACCTTCCCCAGGAGTTGCATTTCTTCCTCTCCACAGGGAAGTCAGATTTTTCAAAGGTTTAGCCCTGGTTTAGTTGCACAAAACAGCTGTGCTGCCTGGCTGACATGACACACAAAAGCAGATGGGACTGAGTCTTGCTGCTACATCCTCCCTGAAAGTTGTGCAGTGCATGGACACAGGGACAGAGTGGACAGGACAGCAGGACAGACCTTGATCCCTGTTGTGGGCTGCTAGCACGGAGTGCACAGAAGAGCTTGTCCTGTCCTTCGTGCCTCTGGAGCACCCCAGGCTTGAAATAAAGCTCACAGTGCACCGTTGTGTGCCTGCAAGAGCTTCATCCCAAGGGGGAGCATTCTCCCCTTGGACGACACAACACCTCATTTTCCGCTGTCCCAGCACTTTCCTTCTCTCCTTCGACCCCTTTCTCCCTCTTTCCATCCCTCTCTCCCACCCCTCATCTCCTGGAGCTGCACAGACCCAGTTCATTCCATGCTGATGCTGTGCATGCCATGGAGTGGGCAGAGGCACTTTCCAAACGTTTATCACTGCTGCAGCAGGGCTGTGGGTGGGAATGGGCTGACATTTCATTGTTTCATCCTCTCCTGTCTTGCCCTCCTCCCCCACCATCCCCACTGCCCTCCTCCCCACACTCACACACAGACACACATCGTGGACCCTCTCTGGGGGATGCTCCAGTGCCTGTCAGGCTGAGGCTTCCAATTCTCTGTTTTTTATGCCTCAGTGGTCAGGGTGTCAAGCTCCTGCAGTACAGACCAGCCAGAAGCTCGAGGAGTCACTGAGCACCATCAGCTCAGTGACAGTATTGCTTGCTTCTTAACATACTCTGCATATCCATCAGCCTTGCCGGGGAGAGAGAGAGAGGGAAGGAGGGCAAGTAGGAAAATGAGAGGAAAGAAACATGAAAGAAGGGAGGGGAAAAGGAGAAGTGGGGGAGAAAATCTCAAGCCCTGTTATTACCACCACAGGACTTGGGCAGACAAATGGTACAGCCATAAGTGAAACTAAGCTAGATGAATGAACACTGCATGACTGCCTCACAAATTTCACCAGATATTCCAAGGTCCATCAACTACACTTCTTGACAGCACTTCTTAGCAGACAGCCCTTGCCCCATTCAAAAACAAACACCACGGATCAGCCATCCAAGGATGCACACACACACAGCATGTCGTGCACACTGACTGCCGCAGCATGAGGAAAGGCTGGGAATCAGACACATCCCTCCTTCATGTGGAATAGTAAGCTTCCTCCTCAGTAGTTCTCACCTCGCTGAAACACAAAGACACAAAACAAAGGACTCCTGCCAGAGTGAGCTCACCTCTTTGCCACAAGCCTGATTCTACACTCCACATAAGGCTGTAGCCCAAAAGGGGTCAGACCCTTCCATCAAACCCCCAGAAGCAGAGGTAAGGAGGGGAAAGAACAAAGACTGATTCCCAATAACACTGCTGCTACAAGTCAGTGGCAAGCCCTGGGAGATGCATTCCAGCTTGAGACAGGGGGACAGAGATAGACAGTCTGATGTTGGTGGATGGATCTTCTGAGGCTGCAAAACAGTACTGCCCACTCTGCAGCATTTTTTCTCTGGGGTCTGTCCACTCAGGTTTACCAGTCTTCTTGGTTTTAAGGTAAGCTTCCTGAAAATTTTCTTTCTGATTTGTAGAGAAACTGAAAAGCATCAGTGTAAAAACCTCAGGAATGAAGAGACGAATGAAAAAAATGTCACTGTTTTTCACACAGCTGTGGCTTTAGAGAACTGCTGCTGCAGGAAATGGGAAGGATGCAGGCACATCCATGTACCAGTACTGGGCACAGGGCAGGAGAATAACAGAAAACTTCCTGCCCTGCAGAAAGGATGTCAAAGCACGGCCAGCTCTTACAGAGGCCATATTCAGCCAAGGTGTGGAAACTTCCCAGGATGGAGAAAGCCTGGCCACTGTCATTGCACTACACCATTCAATATGCAGAGTACCTAGCTGGAGCCCTACTCCTTGCAGGGTAGGAGGTCGTATTTTCCATTCCAAGGGAGGTTCCTGCCTTCCTTGGCAGACACCTGTCTTTCAAACCAAGACAAAGAGTCAGCTACATGCAGACATGCCCACAGGTTTGAACACTTTTTGATGAGTTTTCTCAGACACCAAGTTTTTACACAAGCATTTGGCACATGTGCAAGCCATCAGGAGCATGGGGCTAGATGCTTGTAATGGTTACTAGTAATACAACACGCAGGTGATGGTTCTGCAGGTGATATAACATGTCGGTGATGCAATGCATCTTCCTCCCTGCCACAGCCATGTGACAGCTCCCAGCTGTCACCCAACAGGGAGAGTGACCATGATCTGGCAGCCATGCCATCTCTCCTGCCAGAGTTGTTGCAGCTGCTGGTTTCTCTGCTAGTGTCCACTGCTGGGCCTTTTTGTTAACCAAGCTCTGCAATTAGAACAATGTGTTACTCAGCCCTTCCATTTGGCAAGGAATTAAAACTAACCTCGAGAAATGTCATTCAATAAACACAAGGGCTTAAGAGAAAAGAACAGATCGGAGGACAAAATGCAGAGTTCGGCCAGAGTAGCAACATCTTCAACACTCCTTCTGGGGGTTTTAGATAAGTTTAAAAACAATCTGCTGTATTTGTCCCTAGTTTGGTTTCCTGCACACAAACCCATCTCCCTGATAGTCCAAACTCCTGGTGCCTCTACCTTTCCCTTCTACTGAGGCATCTTACAGTAACTTTTTAAAATTAACATTCTCATGACTTTTATTTGTTTTGTATCATTTTATTTTGAGGAAGTAATCACATGGATCATAAATTTCTTCAGTGAATTCCAATAACAATCATTACCCTGGTAAGCAAAGACATGCTTGACTGCATGGGGAGCAGGCATAAGCACTGCACTGAGCCATGTGTTCACACCCACACATCACTGGCTGACTCTGTGAGGCAGCAGCTATCCAAACACAGCCTGGAAATCTGTTACATCAGAGTTCTGCCTGCCACAGGGCCAGCCTGAACTGGAGGATTTTAATCAAAGCAGAAGCTTCTCATCACCCTGGGCCAACACCACCCCAGAGACAGTTTCATGATCCAGCAGGTCAGGCAGCATCTCATGTAACGTCAGAGGGGCAAACAACTGTGGGGGACCCTGAAGGGCAGGAAAACAGTCTGGGATCTCAGCAGAGAAGAACAGCATGGTTTTACCTCAGTAAAATGAACTTTCCTCTCCACACCAAGCCATTGCAATGGCATAGGGTGAGAGAGAATGAAGTTTGCAGTACTGTCTGGGAAGCTGTGCCTCTGAAGCTCACAGGACACATTCTGTTAGAAGTTTTCCCCGTGAACAGGAGAACTGGGAAGAACCTTTCAGTTGAAACTCCACATCACATGAAAAAAATGTTGGTTTACATCACTAACATATTTTTGACAGTTTGTGACAATACAGACAAAATTCTTCTGTGAGAGTCATGGATTTGGGTGTTTGTTTATTTTTTTTTAATCCGTTGTTTTCCGAACAAATATTTTCCTTTTAAATTCAGAGAAATACTGAATTTTCAAATTCAGTTCAGTGAGGCTAAAATAAAAGAAAACTTAGCCAAAAATCTCAATGGTAAACTAACTAATGGAAAAGAAGAAAGAATGTACCTTTGAAGAAAACTCCCCAGTAATTTTTATTTTTGGTTTTTGTTTTGATTGAATCTTGGACTTCTAATTTCAACATTCATTAGCGAACAGCAGGATCAGAGATATACATTGCTCTAATCTAAAAATATCAGCTGCATTTAACCCGGGGGAGTAGCAATCCAGGGCATGCCACAGGCATCGCCAGTCATCTGCCAGGTACTCTCCTGGTCTCCCACCTTCTCTTTTGCAGAAGTCCCACAGGAGGTAGGAAATGGATCACTCTGTTTTTGGCTCTGTAGACCGAGCACACTTTGTTGCTAACTTGCCTCCTCTAGCCCAAGCAGTGTACATGCTACAGAAGTGCCAAAAAATGTGGAAAATTACCAAACTACAGCCCTACTGTTACAAAGCAGGTATTTAAGAAACAGCCTCCCCTGGGAAGGAGCTGAACAGGAAAATACACTGTATCTAGCAAAAGCCTTATGATCCACCCCATTTGTCTCAATGAAGACATTCAGGGTCATAACCAGTTAACATGCAGGACAAGCCAGTGGTATTCATAGATGAATCTTTGAAGGGCAGGCTTGGAGAATTTTCTCAAGATTGTGTTACCAGAAACTATGCCAGGATAAATGACACATCCAATATGTGGCAATGGATGCTGCAGCCAGATCCCCCTGGAAGGATCTAGCAGTCTGGGGGGCCGATACATCCCTTTCAGATGCCACTCTTGTGCCCATTCCTGCAAGCAATGCATACGCCACCTCGAAGAGATGTATCTTCACTCTGAACAGTGACACATGATGGCAGCCCCCTGAGCTCACATGGTACTTGGGCTAGCATGGGTTGTGGTGGGAAGAACCTTTAATAAAAATAAATGTTTTCCAAAGGGGCTGAAAAATGTCATTTTGGAAAACCTCTTCAGTGAGTAGTTTCAAAAAAAGGAAGCTGCTTTTCAACACACCCGAGATCCTCTGCATCAAAATGGGAAGCTGCTCTACTCCTTGAACCTGCACTAACCTGGCATTGTATTCAGCAATCTACTTATTGTCACAGGAAAGAAGTGGAAAAAAGCATAATAATGAAAAAATGGAAATGCTTTCTGTACAATTAATATCCCACCCCCAGGCTTTTTTATTCCTATGATGGAATTGAAAATAATAGATTTCAAAAGAACAGCCCTCACAAATGTTTTTCAAGTAAAACTTTAAAACTTTTTTTACACAGAACAAAACCTTCACTTGTTGATCTTAAATGAAAACGAACCCTGACAAACAGTGAATCCTTAGAGCAGTAAGCCTTTTGCCCATGTTCTTTCAACACAACATGACAAAACTACATCAAACATTTCATCCACCTTTAGCCAAGGCAGAGTGTCTGGAGCTGTGATGTGCTGCAACCATCAGGCCAACCCTGAGACACTGGCATTCACAGGATCCTAGGTAGTGCCACTAATCGATATTAATAATTAGACAGCATTCTCCCTGTAGGAAGAACTGCCAGAAAATGTGGCAATAATGTTAATTACTGGACCAGTGGTATAAGCCAGACTCTGCTTTGGCCGCTGGGCACCTGCAATGCCCTCCTAAAACAAATCTGAACAACCAGAGGAATACTTCTGTTTGTTAGAAATATTTTCTCTCCTAAAAACAGGAGGAACAACCCACTATTCTTTCCCCCCAAGAAGCTACAATATATACATTTATATAAATAAATACACAAAACTATACACTTCATGTTCATTTACCTACAGACACTATCACAGCAATCCAGCTGGATGCCACCTGGACAAATTCCGGGGGCAAAACCCAGGGTCTGCTCCCATAGCAGATGGGGCATTACATACAAAGCCACTGGCAAGGGGACCAGGCAGTCTTTTCCTGGGATGTCAGGAACTGCAGCAGCAAGGGTGCACGTACAGAAACCTACCCACATATAAGGACAGACACATGCACACTAACAAAGACCTGCCAACATGGACATACGGATATGTGCATGCTCCTTACATATGCAGGCTTGTAAATCCACTGGCACATCTGCTGTAAGTGGACCAATAGATCACTTATAATCATTTATGACCCCTCACACACTCACCAAAAGCACATACCAGTCCATGTCTGTCCCATCTTGCAGTCATTGATTAACCCTTCAGAGAGCAGCTGAGGTGCAGCCATCCCGCAGATTTTCACACATGATTTCAAAATGAAATTAACCCCTATTTTGGCTAATTGTTCCTGTACATCAGCCAAGAAGTTTATCGCAGTTGTGCTTGGAAAGCACTTAGTCACATTCAGAGAGCATCTCTCCAAAGTTCCCAGTCCCATCAAGACTGCCAATTAACTTCTAATGAAGGTTGTATATAATTCCATGATCATGCAGTTTGGCCAGTGTTTCTCCCTTATTTTATCTTCACATTAGCCAACACTGGTCAAAGATGTAGTATTTTAATGGTTCTGAGTGGGCTGTCATATTGTAAGAAAACAGTAACATGCAGATTTTTGTAACACTACCACATTTCCGAGAAGCTACAAGGCACAGAAATCCCATCAATGACTAATGAGTTGTGGGTTAAGGTGGACGTACCTTGCTGAGAAGTCACTGTAGTATTCTCGACCCGTGCTGCCTGCCATAAAATTTTAATGCTGCTTCTGACATATTTATGAAATACCTCACCTAGTCTTTGCAGGATGACAAAAAGATTTACATCCGCAATTACTGCAAGCACATAGGTTTTAGCTATGCACTTTAAACTTTTGTACACAAAGGTATTTAACTTTAATACAACAAAGGTAGGTGGTGCCACAGAGCAACCGTATTGGAACTGCATTAGGAGAGATTTATTTCTCTATACCGGAGGACAATTGCCCAACTCATCTGAGTATAAGATGGCATTGCAATTAATTGCAATGAGGGGTCTTCCCCTTCCCTCTCTCAGCTGCCCCTCTAGAGTCATCTCCGCTCTCCACCAGCCATTGGCATGCAGACTCTTGGGATCCCAGGTGCATGAAGCTGCACTGCCAACAGTGGTATCAAGATCAGCAAGCCACACTTGGCCATGTGCAGAGCCTCAGTGCTGCCAGATATGGGGCTGGAACACTCTGCTGCTCTGTCCAGTTGCTGCAGCTGCTCATACCAGACTGTCTCTCTTTAAGCCTGGTCTGTGGGGCTCCTGCAGCCCTCCCAAAGCCCCCTTGCACCCTGTACAGAGTACAGGTGAGTGGCAAAAGGTGGATGAAAGACACAGAGAGAATGCAGGGCATCTAGCACAGAAGGAAGCAGGGTAGATGAGGGTCACAGAGCAGACAAGGGACATGTGGCAGATGAGCAGCACAGAGTGGACAGATGGCACAGAGTGGACAAGTGGTACAGAGTGGACAAGTGGCACAGGGTGGGCAAGGGTCATGGAGCAGACAAGCAGCACAGGGGATCCATCTATGCAGAATGTCACTCCATGCCTATGTGCCTAGGCACTTCCAACCTGCACAGAAGTAGCCCCGTAGCACATCAGGGCAGGCACCATTTCACCTTCTTTCCTCCAGACTGACCAGCTTGATAGTGCGGCTGGGATGAGAGGGTAAACAACTGACTCAGAAAAACTAAGTTTTGCAATATGGTTTCATTCCAAATTGGTGTAAAAGCAAAAATATTGCACTTGGTTCTGGTGAAAACATTCCACTCCATGCTTCATCCTGACCTGAGCCTTTTGTGTAATTTTAGCCTTCATAAATGACACTGCAAAGTGTGGTTACTTCCAGGAAACAAATAATTTAGCTCATAGCAGAAGGAGATATAAGGTTACAAACCATAGTAACATAGACTGCAAACATGGTAAAGCCTGGAAATTAAGCATTTTGGTAGCTTGATACATGCACATTGGTGCTGACATGGAGGCTGTCTTCAATTATATTTCAGTGCAGGTGTGGGAATCTGGGCAGGAAAGCATCTGCATGACTGAGGGAGCATCCTCTCCCATCAGCACAGTCCCAGACATTCCTGTGGTGCTCCAGTCCTCGGTGACTGTGTCAGACCCCACCATGGACTGGCCATGGTTCATCTGGGACTGGGACAGCAGCTCCCAGAAAGGGCCGGGTCCTGCCCTTTCTGCCAAAGTGGCAGCACTTTGGATAGATGGAAAAGTCTCTTGTGCTCACCCCCTGCATGGATGAACTCTGCAAGCTGTTCATAGAATCTCAGCATCTCAGCTATTCTGCATGACCAGGTTTCCAGCTAGGCTTTATTCACCCCTGGACTGGGGCACTAACACACTAGCAGGGTCCACTTTCCCCACTCTGTCACTATGGGGAGCTTGTGCAAGCTCTGAAATACAGACGCACATCCCCAGAAGAGATGATGTCAGGTCTTCTTTCTGACACCAGAGATGATGCTAATGAATGCCTGAGTGACAGAAGACAGATAGTTTCTCACTTAATTTCCACCACACTGCTTTGGTTCTACGCCACATCCACATTACAGTCATCCTTTAAATGCAGAAAAAAGTCTTATCATCCAATCTCAGGTCTCTGGGAATGTGGCAGCTCAGTCCTCTGGCATAACAGATGGAACATGTTGCTGGCAAATGTTTTGTAGCCTAAGCCATTTCCAAATAACGTCTGCAGCTGCTCAGCCTGACTTGATCCTGCTGAATCAGCAAAAAAAATGGTGCCGAGGAAGAGAAGACACAGGTGGAGAAGGGATGACAGATAGGGAGTCTCCTCCCACACATAACAAGTTGATGCTTGAGGACATCATGGCTTGTCATGGCAAATGTCCCAGGGGACCCATGGCTCCCAACAGCCCAATGCACACCTCACCAGGACCAGGCTCCTCATTGACTCCTGGCATTATATTTCCTGACTTTAGTAAATGTGCAAGAATCACAGACAAGCTAGCCAGAGCTGAGAGGGTTCCTTTACCCTGAGGAAGGCTGGTAGGAGGAAAAGATGGGATTGCACCAACACCCTGTGCCTACACCTTCAACAGATAAAGCAAGCAGGCCTTTTCCCACCTGAGCATTGTTTGTCCCACCATGGAGTGTGTGCACATCTCTCCACAATAGTAAAACATCCATGTTAAAGCAGCAGTTACTTGTGACAAACTGTTGGTGGACTAGAGCACCCAAGACTGACAGGATTTACTGCACCTGCTGCTGAAAGGACATCAGTACAAAAGTGCTGGTTTTAGTCTTTTTGTGTAGGAATTGAGGAGGTGACATTTAAACTTCCCAGATTACTCCCAGATTCTCGTCTGAAGTGCTCCAATGCCATATTTGCTGACAGGAACAGATGAACACATACTTCTTTCTGGAGACTTCCCACTTCCCCATGGAGACTGTCCCTCTTCTCCTGGCCCAGAACATGCACCTCATGAGTAGGAGACACATCCTCAAATTCCTAGCTCCTTCATCTCCTGTCCAGGGGTTCAAACCTGCCTCACACAGCTGACCACACAATAGTTTCCCAGCACAAACAGATGGATGGCCTCTGCTTTAAACTGTGTTTTAAGAGAAAATTTCTGCTGTGGAAAAGGGGCAGTTCTTGTGTTGAGATAGTCTTCAAAGAAGATTAAAGAAGCTGAGCACCTTCCTTCATTTTTACTACAGTATGTAATTTTGATTAACAGTTCTCACTTAACAGTTCTCACTTAATTTTGCTTTCTTTCTGTTACCCTATTTCGTTTCTTTTGCACTGATCACATTATATTGAATTGCACTGCATTGCAATCTATTGTACAGTCTAAGCATTTTCACTTGTTTTGATAAAGTCTCAAGGAATCTAGAAAATCCTGAGAAGAGAATACTTTATTATCAAAATATTTCATTTCAATTTGTGCCATAGGCATCAGTTCTGAGAACTGGAGTTTACCACAGGGCAGATGTTCTGTGTTCAAACAGTCCTAACTGCAAGCAAACCTTCCCCAGCAACAATCATAAGGAAGTCAAACCTACCATCTCAGAAAATAAGTCCAGCAAGTAGAAAAAACCACTGAATTCATGAACAACAGCCTGCAGGAGAATGGCTGCAAAGTCCCCCAAAACCTCTACAGGGGTCATCCTCCCATGGCAGAAGGGAGTGCTCAGGGAGCTGGGGATGGTTGGGTTCAGGATCTGTTGTGCAGCATTCCTGTGGCCACAAAAAATTGCTGGAAGCAGGAGACTTTCCTCTTATTGCAGGACTTCTTGACACCTTGAAGCTGGGCAGATATTGAACCCCTGTCACCCTGAACTAGGCACGTCACTCAGTGCATGCAGAAACCCTGGCTGGGAATGGCATATGAGACAAGAATCTCAGCAAGAGGTGAATCTCAGCAGGGGGTGGGCTAGCCAGGGCCTAATGCTCAGGAGGAAAGAAAATGCATCATCCCTACCCTCACCACATGGAAGCACTGGACAGTTGGGCTGTTGAGCTCAGATACGATGGGAACACAGACTTTACTCTCCCCATCACTGTTATCAGCTGCCATGCTGTGTGGTGTGGCAGGAAAAGAGCAGCCATGTCACACTCCTGCTCATGGACACACCGGGCCATGAAAGTGCGTTCCACTCTGCTTACTTTGGGGATCTCGGCATTTGCTCGTTGTCAAACACAATTTGTCTGGAAACTACCTGCTTGATTTGATGGCTGCTCTGGCTGCTCCACATACCCCACATGTAAGGTCACCTGATGCCTGAGCCACAGCTGGCAGCCCTGACAGATGCTGGACACTTTGCAGGGCTCAGAGCACCAACAACTTGCTGTTCTCAACCATGACGTGTTTGCAATTTCCATTTTTTTTTAACTCTGTGTGCTGACGTAACACAAAGGACACACTAGTATAAAAAACAGAATGCACAGAAATTATAATCTGTGTTGTGTGCTCTCACACAGCTATTTCTTTCCTCTGAGAAACCACACCATGTGCAAGGTGGTTGAGTTCAGCCCTGCAAGCCCAGGTCAGCTGTAGATGTTTCTTCCTTGCTCATAGACAATGCTGTGTGAGGCTTAGAACACTGGGCACTTGAATCACAGAACCACAAAATAACAGAGTGGTTTGGGTTGGAGGGAATTTTAAGTTCATATAGTCCCAACACCTGCCATGGGACTACAACACGCACTATACCATTCCACTATCCCAGGTTGCTCCAAGCCCCTCCAACCTGGCCTTGAGCACTTCCAGTGATGTGGCAGCCACAGCTTCCCTGGGCAACATGTGCAATGTCTTACCATTCTCATAGCTCTGCTACACTAATCCAAACCAGAACTTTCCAAAATCAGAACTCATGTAGGTCTCATGGCTTTCTAATTACCGTTATCTTGTCCTTATTGTATTCTCACCAAAGGACAGCTGTCTGTAATGAAGAAACTACAGCAAACAGGAGTGGACCTGTGAAATGCAGAGGATGCAGCAGTGTGCCTCACCCTTGGCATGCCACATCTGGCTAGACACCAAGCTGTCACAGCCAGCACATTGGGGGTGCATCACCTGGGCAGCCATTGTCACAGCTGTCTTTGAGAGCCAGCAGAACAATGGTCTATTAGCAAACCCTCTGTAAAGTTGCTCCTGCCTTTGCAAAGGAGGATTGCAGTGCCTCTGCACCTTCTACATACTGGGAGAGTGTCCTTAGTGCCCAGAGGAGACCCTGGGAGCTGCCTGGGTAGGGGCAAACTGATCCTGCATATGGCAAACTCTTAAAATCAGACCCATGTGCCAGGTTCTACACGGCATATTACTGAGCTTTTAACACCTCATCTTTAAATTTCTGGCCTTAGATATTTTGGGGCAGCTTCTTGTAGCTGCCAGAACAAGGGGTTTCAAAATTACTATATTGCACAGGACGGAAAAATGTTTAGTAACATAACCTCCCCTTAAAAGAAAATAAACCAGCAATAAAAGACTTATTACATTCTCACTATTGCTTTTAAAACCACCAATCTCACTTAAAGGTGGGCAGCACATCAGACTTGTAACACTGAATGATCATAAACAGAGAACCATTCCCAGCTGCCAACAGGGTCTCCCTGTGGGTATATTGGAGAGGGAATGGTCCCATGGTTCCCTTCTGGGGATGCAGGGAAGAGCCCTGTGCCACCAGCTGCATGCCTCTCTCTCTCTCTGTCTCCTCCCATCTTCAGGAACCATGGGCATATACAGTGCAGCAGCATCCCATCTGCCCAGAGCACCATCCTCTGCAGTGATACTCCATGAGCTTTGTAGCCACAGACAACCCGGGAGTCTTGGCTAAGGCTCCAGAAGGAATTGCCACAAGCCCTGGTTTCCATCCCTCAATACTGAAAAACTCCAACCTCAACAATCTTTGATCCAAAGAGCAGCTTAACTTGAACACTGGTATCTGAACAGAGCACTCCCCTATCCCAAGGGCAGCATCACTCAAGCTGCTGGAGCCCCGACCCTGGCACCATCCTGGGGTGGGGAGGGGGCAGTTTTGGCATGGAGGTCTGGCTGGAAGATGCACCCCAACCCACAGCCCCCGGTGTCACCACTGCTGGCTGACAAGATAGATGGATTTGACTGAAGGTAGCCAAACTGTCACTCAGGAGGTGCCCCCTCGGTACTCTTCTGGCTGGATCTACTGGAGGATGGGCTTGCGTGAGCCCCTCCTGTCAGGGATTTCAAAGAGAACAAGCAGCTGAATGCGGATCTGACAGCTCGGCCGAATTAGGGCTATTTGCATGCTAATTTCTACCGTGCTTAACTCACTGGCAGACCCAGAGCGAGAGGCAGCCTCTGCATGTTTGGAACAATGCTTGACTGATCTAGCTGCGTTAACGAGCAAATTATGGTAATTTTGTTATTACAAATGCATAGAAATTTCCAAAGAGTGGAGCAATACAATATGTTTTCTCTCCTCCTCCTCACTCCTAAATACAGACTTCTTTGTTTATACACACTTCACCTTGCTTACTTATGTTTAGATATTCACAATGTCTCACCTCGACAGGAGGAGGCAGAAATTATGGACAGAGCAGAAAGGGTCAGCAAAGCAGAGCAGTCTGCCTTTTCCACGCGTGGGACACTGGAGACCACATCCTTAGCTGGAGTAAAGAGCAGTGGGCCTAGCTGACCCCCGGTGAGAGGAAGGTGGATAAGTAGACCCAAAGGCTGCAGGCTTTCCAGCATTTCGTCTTCCTGCCCTCTTCAGTATAATTTCTAAGTCAATTCAATGAAATAATATCTGACAACATCATATTGAAAACAATATAGGTTTTATCTATATTCTGTGAAAGCACGGTAATTACATTCCTGACAGATGAGAACCAAAACATTGCTCTAGATTTCCAAGATTCTGGCAGACCCTCATTCAAAGTGTACACAAGCAGAGGATAAACATATACCATTTACCTAACTGCTTCATTATTAATTAAGGGAATAATTTGTCAGCTGGATTGCAATTTGCTCCAAGATATATGTGATGGCGCATCACATACTCCATGACAGGTGATGAAACTTCTCTGTGATTTTTCTTGTAAGACTATAAAAGGGTGGGGAGACACTTTTGTGGAACAGTCCCAGACTTGGGGAAAAATGCAAAAATTTGCTTAACCAGAGAAGGCCACATCAGCACTTGTGTCCTTTGGTAGCAGGTCTTCTAACTCTGGCATTGAAGCCTTGGATGTTTTTGTGTGCATCTGCAGGGGCTGAAGTTGTCTTTGGGGTGCACCAGGGGATATTTGGGGTTGGGTTTGAGCTGCATGAGCTGTCGAAAGGGCACAGGTGCCTATAACCCAAACACACATACCCATCCCAGCCACAACAGCAGCATGAAGCAGATGGAACAGATGGCACACTTGGGAGTCACATCCAAGCTCTGAGAAGGTCACTTGCAAACTTTCTGCTTCACCAAGGAATTGTTAAGGTTTATTCCTCATTTGCTTTAGGTCCATCTAGCATAAAGGGACAGAATCTCCTTTCACTCTCACTGGCCAGAATAATGTCAGTGTTCAAGTAACCAAGCAGTTCCAGCATGATGCTGTACAACAGAGGAGTACCTGGTTTCCTTATGCCCTCTGACATCCCACACACTGCAATTTGGTTTCTTTGCCCCTGGTTTTAGGCATTTTATCTCTCAGCTGCTTCTCTTTTATTTCCTAAATTTTGTCATGAGATTACAACATGCTGTTGCAAAACTTTGGCAAAGGTAGAGCCAGAACAAAAAACAGTAACAAAACAAA
>VZDJ01000492.1:328288-365322 GCA_008694505.1 Cyanoderma ruficeps
CACAAGGACTCCCCCAAGCTCAGGTGCTTCAAACCCGTGCAGAATTCATTACCCTGACAGTGTGAAAACCCTTCACTTTCAATACCACAGGGCACCAATGCATTTTTTTTCCCTTTATCTAACAGATTGTCAGTAACAGTATGAAAGAAATGAGCCCACTGGACACGTAATTAATTACAGCAAAGGATACATCAGAAAATGTAGGGGGTTCAGGTGGTGGAAGGGGGCTCACAAAGCCCCTTTGCCACTGTCTCACAACCACCAGCAGGGCTGGTGATTTTCCTCTTCACGATGTACCATGTGCACTGAGGGAAGCCAGGCCTTTGACCCCCACCCCATGCTCACAGCAGGTGTGTGATTGCCACTGACTCAGGAGCATGGTCAAGAATGAGGCAGTGCTCTGGGTTAATGGGGTAACACCACCTCTTCAGAGTCAGAGGTTCAATACCAATAGGTCAGCAATATTGAGAAAGCCAGTCTGGCAGTGCCAGTGAATCATCCTGTATTCCCACTCCCCTTGCAGGTATCATCACAAGACATCAGCCCATCTGAAATGGCCACCCAAGGTAGCCCACACCCCTGAAATTACACAAGGTACTACCCAGCACCAGAGTGCTCCACCCAGCAGACACCAGCACTGCCCTAGGCTCCACCTCAGGCATCCCTGCCCAAACCAGATCGCACACAGACCTGTCCACCAGCACAGCCCTCTCCTGCAGATCCACAGAGAGGCTGCTGCCTCACCTGACTCTTCATGTCTTTCCAGAAAACTACTCTTAAAAATGCAGGTTTCCACTAGGCAAAGCAGAGATGCTGCCACACCAGCCCATAGAGTTGTACAATGAGCTGTGCAGGTGCTTCCGAGCACCATCCCATTCAGTCTGGGCTTCTACAGCTCCTTGTCTGGCGGCCTCTGTGTGCAGGGAATACTTAGGCTGATTTTGTGCAGGGATGCCACACAGCAGCTGCATCAGAGCACCAGCAGAATTGATAAACCTCTTCCAAAAACCTCCCAGACAGACAAAATTGGCTGTAGACTGTGCTCTCTTCAAAATAACCTTGCATGGTCTCTAAGATGCCCCATTGCGATGGGAGGAGGATGGCGGCCCTGCTGTGGTCATGTTCCTGATCCTGTCACACAGCATCTCCTTCGTCAAGTGCCTGCAAACATTGGTGGCCGAGGAAGGGACCTGCACTGGTGCTGTTCTGCTGCCAGCACCACAGGGGACTTCTGGCCCTGGGAGCCTGCACGTGTTGTTCTCTCTTTGGAGGACTTCGGCAGCCCTCCTGACACACTAGGCACCTGCTACCCCAGATATGAGGAAGCTGTGGTGCCTTACAGGAAGGAATGACATTGCTTAACACCAGAAAAAGAAAGAAAGATGGCAGAGATGCTTTCTGGGTGCCACTTCATCTCTGGGCAGCAAGCCCAAATTTCTAGCCTATTGGAGTGAAATTGGTTACCAACACTGAGTTTTATTCTGAAAAAGCTGGTTCCTACTTATAAAAGCACTTTTTCTTCTGCCCAGTGGAGAACTTGATCGTGCTAACCTAGTTGTTTCAACTGTTATCCCAAAGAAAATGTTTTGGTCAAATGCTCAATGCTGTTATCAGGAAGAGATCTGATGAGTTCTATCAATTGGCTCTTGCTCCCTTTGCCTGGGGATGTGTGTGTATCACCCAGGGTGTGCCAGGGCAGCAGCATGAGGCAGTGGTGTACGCAAATGAGAGAAAAGCATGTCCTAAAAGAGCTATCTGGTATTGTCACATACAAAATACTGCTGCACAGCAGCAGCTCAGTCATTACTGCCTTGGGTCCAAAGCCACTGAGCACATGCCCCAACGTTCAGTCCTGCCCAAAAGTCGCTAAGACTCTGTATCCCATGGATGCCTGCAGCACGGCATTTCATGCCGTTCCACTGGGAAAGGAGATGTCACCAGCACAGGACTCCAACACACTGAATTGCTGCTGTTAATGAATAACTCCCCTCCTGTGCTCATCTTGCTCTATTTATGGACATCAAACCAGTGTGGTGTGCTTACTGTGATGAGTTACCTCTCCTGCACCTAATTAGAGGCAGATAAAACAGTGGTAACATACAGATCACCTGTAATGATTTTGCTGACTCGATTATTCTTCTGACAATTAGCTCTGGCTGCCAAAGCCTCACAGGAATGTCAAAGTCTACTTCCTACAAAGCAGGTAATGTCACAGGTATGACCATGAAATCAATAATGAGGCACAGCTCTTGCAGAGGGCATTCAGGTCAGATGGAACAGCCCTTAAATTAAACATTGATAAGCAGAACACAATTATCCATCATGTTTAAGTGCCTGCGTGAAATTAGCAGCCAGGGAATGGGAGCAGTGGGGGAAAGATTAGTGGAGGAAGTATTGAAATGCACAGTGTCCACTGTGACTGGGGCTGCAAGGGCTCATGACAGTGGCACCATAATCTGCTATCAGAGCCATAAAATTCAGATTAAGCACACTGCCCTGAAACAGGGGCTGCAGATGTGGGTCTGTTTTTCTCCTCATCTGCAAAGCAGCAGCAGATGTTTAGAGGACTCCAAAGCTGCCCTTCATAGTGGGTGTCTCTGCTACTCTTTCCACTGGCCCAATTACACTTTAAAAAGAGAGCCAGGGCAGGTGTAAGACAAAGGAAGGAAGACCGATGCTTTCTGTCAGAGCTAAAATGCAGTGAGAAAGTAGAGATGAATACCACTATGTTTTCTTTGTGATTCCTAAGAAAGAGTCCTGGAGCTACAGTATGCCCTGTCCTCAGTCCCATCTCCTCTGGACAATCTCTTTTGTGCTGCTGCATAAAATTCCTGTTCCTTCTTCTGTGCAGCCACAAAGCTCTTGCACCCTATAAACAACTCAATATTCCAGCTTGTCACACACTCTTTAGGGTTGCTAGGATGCTAGTTTTTTCTGCACATCTGATCCGAGCTGCACCATCATCCACCTTGATCTTCAAAGTCCACCTGGTTCTCTTGTCCCTCCTGTAACACATGCAAGGTTAGAATTCCACAGGTTGACCCCTTCATTCAACTCACACACTCACAGTGTACTGGAGGGGACATCTGTGTGGAAAATAGGGGAAAATAGCCCAGCTAGATAACATCTTTGCAAGAACCCATCCTCACCTTAATTCTTGTGTGGCCAACAAATAGCCACACACTAAAATGTATCAGCATAATTTAGCCTTTCCCTGGCCCATGATAAATGACATCTTCAGGCCTTGCTAGGTTTATCTTTGTTGAGCCCAGCTGGGGCTAGCAGGCCCACCAGTGGTTGAGGCAGGGCAAGGCATAGCCTGGGTCTCAGGTGCTCACAGCTCCATGTGTGGAGGGATGTGGGGAAGTGTGGGGTTGCATGGGATGCACGGAGATGATCCCACCACATTACATGTGCACACCACCACAACTTCATGTATGATACTTCATCTATCAGGGGACACCAAAAGGAAGGGAGGGCAGATGGAGGGGTGAGCAAGGATGATGGGATCTTGTGGGAAGACACGTGGTGGTCTGGACCCATTAAATTCCTTTTGTGGGGCTCTTCCCTCCCACACCTACTGGAGAACAGCAGAGGAGCAGCAGGTCACAAGCAGCATGAAGCATCCTGCAGCAGCTGCAACTGCACCCTGCAGAAGAGGGTGCTTTGAAGGACGCTGAGTCTGCCTGGCACAGCCTGCAAATTCCACACAGGTCCATGTCCCTGCACAGCTCCTGCATGCCTAACCTGGGAACTCCTCCCTTACTGAAGAGCACAGTCCCTCGCAAAGGAGGGGCCAAACAAGAGGAGGAGGAGGCAGACCACAGAGCTCATGTTACATTTGCCTTTGTGCCAGGCCAGACAAGACCTTTTATAATGAAACCTTTATTATTAAGAGACAGAAATGCTCCAGCAACTTGGATTGTGCAAACCTGTATTTTGCAAGCAGAGAGCTGTTCATCTGGGCATTTCAACTCCAAGAAGTTAATGGGTGTGTATAGAAAAAGTTCTGAAGACGCTAGAACATTTGATTTTCCTTTTTAAAGAGAAGTTAAATCTCACTTTCAAGTTTAAAATTACTTTGCTATATAAAATTTAAGATGCTGAGGACCGATACAAAGGTGTCACAAACACAACCAAGATGTGCACACTGCTCTGCTTTTTACCTTATTTAATGCTTTCTGTTGTTAAACTTTCTTCAGATCTGAAGTTTTTTAAGGAGGTATTTTGTTTGTCTATGTGCTGTAGGTTTGGTTTTGTTGGGTTTTTTTAATATGAAACAGACCTGAACAAAGTAAAAATCTTGACTATTTTCACAGTTGTTGGATCTGCAGGGCCCTACCACAGCCAAAAGGAAGGACCTTGCATGTGCTCAGCAGGGACCCACAGAAAAGGCTACAGGGGCACAAAGACTCAACAGCCCAAGTTTGAATAAATCCCCAGTGGCTCCTGGTCTGGGGGCCGGCCCTTCCACCAGTGTGGAGAAGAAGCACCTCCACAGATGCCAAGTTTCAAGTGCAGGGGAAGGCAGCTCATTCTGGCCCTGACAATCTTCTGTTGGCTGAGATCTCAAAGATGAGACTCTACTTACATAACACTGTAACTGATGGAGGTATGCAACTGGGTTTCAGGTCTGGTCAAAGCTTCACTGGAAAACTGCCTGAAATTGGCTCCTCTTCTGCCTTTCTTATTTCCTTATTTCCATGGCTCCCAGTGCAAGGCAGGAAGAGTCAAAATTACAGGCAATTAGGAAGTGGGAACTGCTAAAGCAGCGTGAGGGAAGCTAAGTGAGCTTCCAGAGGTTCTGGAAAAGAAATGGAGCAGGGAATGCGGACTGGAAGCATGGATACACAAAGGTGTACAGGACGGAGACACACATGGGTTGTCCTCCTGCTCTGGTCATACCACTGGTGCCAGCTTTGCTGATCTGCAGTTTTCAATGTTTCAGAAGGGATTCACTGCACACCAAGTGCCCTCCTCAGCAATTTGCGTTAGTTTGGAAATGACATCAAGTGTTGCCTACAAAGGCAAAATCCCCCATGTGTCTACTTATCTGACAGACCAGTTAGCCTCCTCCTGTCAAACCAACATGTTTAAAGGGGAGAGAAAAGAAATCCCCAATAAAAATAATGGGCTTACCATCTTAGCCTACAAAATGGGGTTTTTTTTGGTCAAGTGCCATTCATCATGCAGTATATTTCACAACCAGCAATGAAATAAAACTTTCAAATAGAAATAATAAAACCGATTTTAAAGAGTTCAGAATTAAATAAATGCAAAAGAAACCAAAATCAAACCCCAAAATATAGAATAACAAAACACCTCTTGCGAAAATGTAGAAAGTGCCAGTTTGGCTGTTTTTTTGCTGTTGAGTAACATGCTTCTGCATATCATATCACCTCACATCTTAGGTCTGAACAGCCTTACACACCTCACAACCACTGCCAAATTAAAGAAGGGGTTTTTTTGTTGCCTTATTTCTAAAACGTACTCCAGCCAGCATGCTACATGCAATGAATGAAAGAAATAGGAGAATTAAACCACGCAATGAAACAGCTTTCTGACGAATAAAGCTATGGAAATTTTAGGCTCCATTTACTCCTCAATCTAATTTTGCCCTCCAATGCACATTATGTCTGAAATGGGATCTCATGTGGTTTGATCAGTGCTCTTAACGCATGCAGAAGCAACATATTCCCTTTATTGTTGTTTTCCTTCTGCAGCACAGCAATACTTCTAGTAAGAGCAGCACAGCAGGCTTGGTGAGACTGTCTCCACAGTAATCACTGTGTTGCTGGAAAGATGTAGGATGACCAAGAGGATCAGCAGCTTCAGAAGCTTGTGGTCTGGGGGATCCCTGTTCCTATAAATGCACAGCTAGATGCTAAACACCCCACAAAAATCATGAGGGAGACTGAGTTATCAAGGGATATTTAAATAAAACATTTTCCCTTGTCTCCTTTTCCACAATGTGGATTTTTTTGCAAATGCCCAGAAGGTGTTTTCTAGCTTCTCTTTGCAATCAAGAAGACTAGAAGGAAACTACCATCTGTTTCTCAAGAACTACAAACTCCTCTCACTATAACAGGACTACAGACAACTCCTTGGAGTTACAAGGGAAAAAACAAACATTAGGACCTATAGTATGAAAAGTAGTATTGTTAGCATTTTACTCTGGTGGCATGGATGCTCCCAAAAACTAATGGATATGTATGGAGAGAGGTGGCTGGCCTTCAACCTCTGCCTCATAAAGAAATGGAAATCCAGACTTTTTCCAACCTCACATGTTCAGCCCATTTAACAAATATTTAACAGTCATTAAAAGGGACATGCCAGCCCTGAGGAGTGGTGCTACACATTACTAGGGTCCACAGCCTTGGCTCAGGCCGGTAGCTGCCCTGGGAACAGAGACACTGTTCCCAAGGGACAGCCTCCTTCAGCAGGGCTCAGATCTTCAGGATTCATTCCACAGGCCTGGGTAAAAGACCTTGCTGTCCATAGACAACTCAGAGGGCTCATACCATGCAGTCACCTCTGGGATCTTCCTAGGCACCGAGAAAGTGTGTGAGGAAAAATGGAGATAGTCTCTGAACTGCCAGCTGCCACCACGGCCACTCCATGGAGGGCATCTGAGAATGCTGATGACCTGATAACCCATCCACCATGAGCAGGGTTGCCACTACCTGGAATATGCTGTGCTGTGACATGAACTGAACAGCCTTACACACTGCGGGTGTGTAAGGTCCTGCTGGTACAGGTGTTGTTCCAGAGCATCTTGATATGATATGATATATGATACGATACAATATGGTACAATATATTATGTCATATCAGGAGGGGCAGGTCAGCCCACCTCCTCCTCCCAGCCTGGCAGCTGGGGTGACACTGCCCCTGGGTCTGAGAACTACACAGGGAGGCCTGGAGAGGGTACTGGAATCCAGGCAAGCCCTCAGGCTGCTGAGCCCCCGGCCCCTGCCACATCCTGGTGGGCTGGGATGATCAGTGTTGTGATTCTCAGCCATGTGTGGGAAAGCAGGTAATCTGATCCAGCCAAGCAGCCAGGCAAGTGGGGAGGACATGGCTTTCCAGGTACCTTGCAAAGGACAGCAGTGACATCCAGAGGGCTTTTGGGAGCAGCGAGAGGAGAAGGAGAAGCCCAGGCACCATCCAAACCTGCCTGAGTGGGAATCCCTTTGGTCCCAAGCCAGACTCTTGCACCTTTTGCCAGCACCCAAAGACTGACAATGCTCTGGCAGATCATGTCACTGCTCAGAGCTGTGGTGTGTCCAGCCAGGCTCAGTGCAGTACTGCCATGCTAAGGGCTGCCAATGCTCAGCCAGATGCCAGGCAACACAGAGCTTTGCTGTCATACCTGCTGCCATGCAGGGGAGCCCCGTCAGCACTGACAGGGGCGAACACAGCCCAGCAGCCTGCTGGTGCATCAGCAATGGGAAGACATGAGTATACTGACAACCAGTTATTCAGCTTGCTACATAAACACAGAGGAAAAGAAAATCCAGCAGCTTCCACCAGTGTGTTTTGCAGTGACATTAAACCCAAGATGAAATTTTTCATCTCACAAAGATCAATATTTATGATCTGCATCTGGAATTAATTTGAGACGGAGGCATTTCCAATCCAAGCATCATTGCTAATGTCATGAGTGGTTTTCTCCTCCTCACAGGAGAAATATTTACACCCTCAATTTTTACATCTTAATTAGGGTTCAACAAAGTCCAAATCAACAACCTATATGCTATTTTTCTGCTATATAAGTAATGTTTTTTTAATCTTGGAATAAGATGAAAAACTGAAATCAGACACTTTATCCAGATTCTGTGATGAAAATAGTAAAGCTATGGAAATGTTGACACTCTGGGCTTTCAGTATTTTCCATCAAATATTCTCAATTGTCAAGTTTGAAATGTTTTACTGTCTTTAGTTGAAGGAACCTGAAACATCTAATTTGAAATCACTTTGAGACAAAATTGCATTTTTCATCTGCCCCATCAAGCAGCAGAACCAAATACATATTTCCAAGTCCCACCTCTTTCTGAGCTTTCTAGTGGGTAGATAGCCTCTCATAACATAGTGAGAATATGTACCTCAGCTGATGCACCATGTAGTTTGAAAAGTAACCAATGTGTGGGTTACTTTATGGGAAGCATCCTTCAGTGAGTTCAGACCAGAGAACAGAAAGGATTGTGGAAAGGGATCTTGCTCCAAGCCCTGTCTGATATTGCCCCTCTGCCACATTCAAGCAGGACTGAAGCAACCCATGGGTGCCAGCCCCATGATGGGGGGATGCTGCGGTGATGCCCAGGGCCATGGGGCATCTACACCCATCCCAGGAACTGGGGGCTGTGCAGCCTGCCTGGGTCTGGGTGAGACACTTGGGGCTTGCTTGATCCTCAGCCATTACCCTTCAAGTGGAAGCTCCCAGCTCACATTTTCCCCTGCCTGTTCCTCAGCTGAAGACAGCAACCATGGAAAAAAGCAGGGCAGGAGAGAAGCCAGAGGGGGTCCCCGGCTGACAGTGGCCATCATGGTGTCAGGATTTATAACTGTATTAAGTGGCATGACAGTTGGCCACAATAAATCAGCTTCCCTTCTTTCCAAATCACAGACAATAAAAGGTTTGGCAGTGAAAGTCATTCATCATCATAAGCCTTGAGNTCATAAAGCCTTGAGACATTCCAGCCTTCAATTTCACTCACATTCTCAATACACCAGAGAGGAGTGCTGGGGTTTTAGGGGAGAAAAAAGAGAGGGAGAGAAGAAAGGGGAAAATAATTAAAAGAAAACATGAAGAAAGATTGGACAGGAATAATTACAAAGGTCAGAGAAAGGAGTACATTCAGGACAGCACTTCTGATGATGGGGACAGAGCTGCTCTGTTCTCTGCAGGGTGTATGTGATGCTGAGCAAAGCTGATGGGTGCTCCTACCACCCCTATGGGCCCACGGGGAGGAGAGGCTGGGACAGTGTCCCAGAGGGATAGCCACATTTCAGTCACTCCCCTCCTCTCCCAGACCTGTGGAGCTACTGCTGATCCCTGCTGCCTACAACCTTTTCATGCCACGTTGTGGGGACAGTGGAATGAAGGTGATGACTGGCTAGCACTGGTGGAGCACCATGCCCACAGCCATGACAGTGCATTCCCCTCCGTAAGGACTGCAAATTCATTATACAGCCACCCAGCAGGAGGGATCTCCCCTGCTGCACCAGAGGCCAGCTGCAGTCAGAAGACCTCAGAGCAGCCACTACAGAAAGGGAGCATTTTGCTGAGGGTCTGCAGGCAGTGTCTTGCAGAGGAAAGCACAGAAGTAACTCTGCAGTCTACAAACCCTTGGGTGACACGATGCACAGGAGCAGTGGCTTTCCATCTCTCTCAGGGGTCAAGCACAGGGGAAAGGCATTCCTGTCCACCACACGGTGGTCAAGGTAGGGAGGCAGTATCACACAGTATCACACAGAGCTGCTTTATCCATGTCACAGTATGGCCCAACTATAGCCTAGTTGTATGTTAAGAACTTAAGATCATGTATCATTAAAACCTGAGCTGATATCAAGACTTGAAAAGATGGATAAAATCTGTCTCCTGAGTAGTAAGGATGCAGCAGTGCGTCCCCAAACCTGTTAAGTGAACCCTTATACAATGGACAAGGTGCACCTGGCCATGAGATGATGATAATTCCACCTCTGCATGTCCCCAAAAGATCCAGTGTGACTTCTGCAGCCTTGTGCATCTTTACAGTGGGAGGCCACAGCAGCTGCCTGTACCTCTTTTGGTCAAACGTTTGACTCCAGAGTGAACACTGGTCACTCTAGAGTGGACAAAGCCATCAGGATGCTCTGGGGCAGGACATGGGGATCCATGGAGCACATCCTGGTACTGGCCTCAGCAGCTGCAGGCGAAGACACACAAAGTAGAAGTGTGCTCTGCAACCCTGTATGGCATGTTTGTTCACCAGGTGTGATGTATGTCCCATGTGTCCCTGTTACTGCCAGTGCTCCCTTGTTCCTGTGATGACCATCCCCAGTGCAACCCCACAGGGAGAGATGGGCAGTGCTCTCCAGAGAACTCAGGGGCCAGATGCAGCTCTGTCACCCAGGCTAGGCTGGGCAATGCCCTGGCTCAGCAAGCCTGGTTCATAATTTGCCCTGATTCAGTGTCTATCCCAGACAACTTGGCTGTCTCTGCATCAGCATGGGGGCGAAGCTGGACCTGGATGTGTTTTGGGACTGCCTTTACTGACTAGCATACAGGTCAGGCTACACAGGACAAAATTCTCCTACAGTGTGAACAGCTACCAGACCTGTTCAAAGCTACACCAAGGCCCGGGAATAGCTTGTGTCCATATGCCATAGTTATAGTGATATTAACAAGGACAGAAGGGGCAAAAACAAGGCCTCTGTTTATCAACAAATACCTTTCAATTAGTGCAGCCGTAGCAGCACCTGCTGCCTCCCCACCACACTCTTCCACACACTACATACTTTTGCAAACTTTAAGTCAAGGACCATTCTTTCCACCAGGGGGGTGCTCACATCTGGAAAGACCACAGGGTCCGGACCCACAGCTGCCAGAGAGAAAGCCAGCTGGGAAGGGGATAACCCACATATCCCTCTTTAAAGGGGTACCGCTGATACACAAGCCTTTTTCAGAAGTTAGTGTTCAAAAAAGGTATCTTGTCATCACAGGGCTGAGCTCAAGGATTTCAGATTGTTGCAATGAATGTACAATGAAAAGAAGGAAAACTCCAGAGGGACCCCAACACTCCTTTCATTCTTTTTACTGAATTTACTTTTGAGCCACATCTGTGTGAAAATCCCAAGCCAGGTGTCAAGTCTGTGGCAGCACAGGCAGTCCCCATCCCTGCTGATTCTTGTGGGATTTCCACAAGTGATATTCCTCACTGCTGGTAGATGTGCCAATTCCATCAAGCAGCTCAGAGCCGGGCAACTTGTATTTTGATGAATTTCCAGTGACATATTTTTTTTTTCTACTGCATTTTTCTTTTTGGATATTTTTTGTTACAGTGCAACATTTTCATGAGAAATTGTACAAAACCCCAAATTCACACATTTTTATATGTTTTAATATAACATGAAATCATAAGGAGACAATGGTTCATTACAAACCCCCCCCAACAAAAAAGCAAGCAAACAAACAAAACCCGAAACAAACCCTAGGCTTATAAAATTTCTATTCTTAGCTAACACAGTGGTTTTAAGGGACAGAACTACAGGAAGAGCTCTTTCAAAGAATAGAGAACATAAGCAAGAACTTTCCTCAAAAAATACATAGCAGCATTATTAAAACATGACTTCAAACACTTTACACTTTTCAGTTTTTCTTTCTTGAGTCCTCTGAAGTTTCATCTAGATTTCTCTCAGATTTCTCCTAGATTAAAAAAATTAAATCATGCTTCCATTTCTAGGGGACGTTGGGAAGGTGTAAGCACACAGCAGACAGCAAGTGGCCTCCTAGCATGCTCTCCATTGCCCAGGGGTGCACAATGACCCAGAATTGTCTCTTTTACGATTTCCTCTACTCACTTTCCAAAACTGCTGGTCTGATAACTCACAGTCAATTCACTGCAAATACATAATCTCCCAACTGGTCAGGTATCATTTAATAATTAACTCCTATTAAGCAAATTAAGGCCCCATATTATCAGTGCCAGAATAACAGAACTGTTTAGGTCAGAAAAGCTCTCTAAGATCACCGAGTCCAGCCATTCTTCAGCAGTGCCGAGGCCACCAGTAGCCCATGCCCCAAGTGCCACGTCCACATGGCTTGTAAGTCTTTCCAGGGATGGCAACTCCACCACTGTCCTGGGCAGCCTGTGCCAGGGTTGAACGAGCACTTTCACTGAAGATATTTTGCCAATCTCTGCTGTAAACCTTCCGCAGCATATCTTGAGACCGTGTCCTCTTGTCCTGTTCTTGTTCCCTGGGACCAGAGCCTGACTCTGCTCTGGCTCCACCCTCCTGTGGGGTTTGTAGAGAGCCAGAAGGTCCCCCCTGAGCCTCCTTTTCTCCAGTATGAGCCCCTCAGCTTCCTCATCGCACTTAATAGCACTTGTGTACCGGACTCCCAGCTCCACTGATTGTCACTGGACACATTCCAGCACCTCTATATCTTTCAGAGGTCTTCAAACACTGTCATAAAAACAATGACCTTGTCCTGGAAACAACTTCTGCAGCCTGACTCAGATTGCCACTAGATTTTATTTTTGTGGTGTTCAGATGCGCAGATGCTAATGCATCCCTCTACTCACCCAGAAATGTCATTTTGGTGGCTTGCACAAAAACTCTCAGAGGTTTTGTTATTGTTGTGGGCCAAAAAAGAAAACAATTAAAGAAGCATTTAAGCTAATTAGAATGCTTTCCTTTATTTTATTTTTCTTTTTTTAAAATTATTTCCAATTGGAGATCTACAGCGGATTTCAGCATTTATCTGGCAGTGAAAATGTGGGTTGAACTGGCCATTGATGCCCTGAAAGCTGCCAGCCCTGAGCACCTGAACCCCCAGCTGCCATGGCAATGGGTGGCACAGCTGCATGTGAGCATCCCCAGTACCCAAACACCAGCATAAGGTGCTGTGCGTGAAGCCCTCAGAGCACTTTCCACACACCAATGTGGAGCTGGTTTGACATCCTTTTTTTTCCAGGGTATTTCAGACCAGGGTGAGCACAGGACAAGGCTGCTCAGCATGTTAGCAGAACAAACCCCAGGCCTACCACAATCAGGACCACCATGAAGGCACCAGAACCCTCTTGTCTTAATCCTCCTGCTATAGCTGCTCAATTTAAAATTGTATTTATTATCCATACCACAGTGGTATTTGGGGCAGGGGGAAACAGATTTAATTAATTAGACATCACAAAATCCTTAAGTAAAAGATGCTATGTAAATGCAAATTGTTATTATACATGCTTTGCACCAAAATATGTTTACCATAGTTAAATTCAACGTTTAAATCCACAGCCAAACTCCCAACAGAGTCAGGCTGTACATCATCAAAAGAGGCAGTTAATAGCCTGGGTCTTAGTGGGGTACAAGTGCCCTCATTTGCTTTCTCAAATGCACTTCTTCTTTAATGGCAAGATAAGAATTCATAAAAATGGAAAAACTCAACAGTGTCGCAGTTAGACTCTGTCTTCTCATTAAAAATGACACTTTTGTTTTTCAGATTGGCTGCTTTTCCACAGGAGTTTATGTGGCCTTTTTTCAAATCTTTGACATGGCAGATCCTATTGTGAGAGATGGATAGGTTATTGGAAAATGCATCTCCACTTTTCTCTATTAAATGTAGAAACTAAGCTGTAATTCTTAGCATAATGCTTCACTAGAAACCATCCAACACCAATCTGCACTTCAAAACAGTCCTGCAATTCTTAAAGTATAATTCTGTGATTATGTTCCTTGTTTAAACACAGATCAACATTTCCAGATTGAGACAGGTTATATGACCAAAACACAGCCTAAGAAGAAGACTTTTTACTTTTGCTATTACAACTAGGCAACAACAACAAAAACCACCAAAGCATTTTCCAGAAGAAAAATGTAATATTAACAAATTCAAATCTTTTCTTTACTTTCTTCAAAACTCTGCTGATTTGAGGACAGGGATGGGAGGGGAGAAAAAAAAGAGAGGGAGAAGTAGTTGTTATATTAGTAGAAGTTATATTGTTCTTATTTCAGAGAGCTGGAACAGGAAGTACAAATTAAAATAACTTTTCCTTGAAAAAATGCAAATATTTTTTAAATTTTAAATCAAAATAATTTAAATCCTTTCAGTTAGCTGGTCAAAGTACAGTTGTAAAACTGCTGCTGACTATTAGCTGGATAACAATTCTCCCCAGGATCCTTGGGTGACCCTTCTTTCTCTCTCCAGGGCACGTCCATCCCACCTACACAGGTCCAGCTTAAACTAAGCTCTCCTCATTCCCTCAATAGCCATTGGAAAGAAACACGCACATCTTGATGAGAATCCCTAACCCTATATGCGGAAATTCTTTGGACAAGTCACCTTCTGCAGGTGTTTTCTCCCTTCCACCTGGAGATCTTGCTACAGGGATGACCAACCATGGAACTCCTAAACACTGAGACACGAGCAAACAGAGTCCAGGCTGTGTCACCGTGAGAATCAAATATATGCAGGTAACCAAGGGGGGGCCAAAATCCACAGCTGAAGTGTAAAGAGGAGATTTATTCCATCACCATGCTGGCACTACAGGGACAAATACACTGCTAAGCTTTCATCTTACCACAGGCAAGAAGTGTGTGGGCTGTTCCCAGCCTCACATATCAACAGGCCTGTGCAACATTCACAGTGCTGTGAATTTTCTCTGTGTTTTTATGATCTCTGCTTTTATCTCTCTCCCAAGACAGGGAGCTCAAGAATGTCTGACAGACGGCCTCCAACTCTCCATAAACACCTTTGATACCTCTATACAGAAATTCTACTTCTCAGAAAAGACATAAAGAGCATAATTAATGTTTTCCCACACTGTTATTCTCCAGGCCTTGGCATTTCCAGTTGCAAAGTCACTAAAACTATCATCCTCCTCACCAAATCTTCTTTTTGCAACACTTTCGTCCCAGTCACTCTTAAAATACCAAGTAGTAAATGCTACTTGTTTAAGGAAAAAATAGCGTTTCCTAATGAAACTAGGTTTCTCATTGTGGTCAGAAAGATTTGGATTTAGACCTGAATTCATTACAATAAACAACCTACAACTGCTGAATCAGCTAAACAGGAGATTCTTGGGTTCATTCTTTTTGACTACAGTAATATACAAAATATAATAAACATCCTCCTTCTCCCTCAGGATCCACCACCACTAGATTTCACAATGCTTTTCCCATCATTATTAAGGCACTTTAAAAGTTGTTTTTAATAAAATACTAACCCTGTATCACAATTTTGCACTTCTAAAATAATAGTAGTCTTCACTGTAAACATCAGGTGTACATGAAAGAGAGAAAAGTTCTGTTTCATTATGTATTGCTCAAAGGCATCTATTGGGAGCTTTTTTGCCTCTAAATGTCCCATTAATTTTCAGTCAGACAAAAAAATACTTAGGTGTCTCAAATGACCACCAAAAATGGTCCATAAAAGGTGGATCAAATAAGGCTCAAGACAGAGGAAAAGCATTCCTTCCTTGGCTCCTGCCAACACTAGGTTCAGAGAGCAGAGTTAAACTTTAGTCCTAGGCACAGCAAAACTAAAAATTAAAGATAAGGTGGAACTTGGAAAGAGGTTGTGACTTTGTTCTGATCAGAATCCAGCCAAGAGCCAGCACAGAAAGGCACCCTTTCCTTCCTTCGTGGCCCACAGGATTCAGTCTGTGACCACATTCCACCTCACCTATCCACACTAGTTAAATATTCTACTTGGATGAGCACACCTCACCACATACTAGTAAGACTGAACTCTTAATTTTTCTTGTGTACCCCTAAGACACCTAATTTCCAAAGCCACAAAAAGAAATAGGCCAGATTTCTAGATGTTTAAACAACAAATATCCTCTCTTCTGCTTATACTCTCCCAGCCATTACCAGAGGAACACAGCCCTTACAATCTTCATCAGTGAGGTTCAGTCAGGTCAAGAATCCCAGGGAAAGAGTTTGAAGGATGGTATCTTTTCCTGGTCATCAGAAAGCAACAGTACAAGATGAAATGCCTCAAGTTCCACCAGGGGAGGCTTAGATTGGACATCAGGGAAATTTTCTGCACTGAAAGGGCTGTCAGGCACTGAAACAGACTGTCCATAGCAGTGGTGTCCCTGGAGGAATTTAAATGACATGTAGGCATTTGGAGACATTGCTAATCATAGACTTGGCAGTGCTGGATTAGTGGTTGCACTCGATCATCTTGGAGACCTTTCCCAGCCTAAATGACTCTCTGAGTGAAAAATGGAAAAAGATACAAAGATGCAAAATCACCGCCCCCAAGAATTAAACAAAGGAAAGCAAAACATCCATATTTTCCTTACATGTTTTGTGGTATCTCTAAAATGTTCCCTTAAACTCTTGTACAAAGAGCAAAATAAATTGTGAGAAAGTTCCTTACCCACCTACTCCATTTTCTTGCCCAGTCTGGTAAAGGCAGACTCTCAGAACGTACCAATGGTCCCAGTAGCATGGACTGCAGGCTGTCCTAGAGCCCCCCTGGGCACAATCCCACCAAAGAAACAATGACACACAACTCCTACCCAGAAGCATGGGAGCACAGAGCCAACCACAGAAACATAGAGCAGCAGAGATTACAAAGCAGTTCTGGAGTTCACCCAGCCCAGCTAATGTGGTTATGCAAAAAAAAATAGGTCTGGAGTCCAAATTCAATACCTAAGCTCTAGCCTGTGGAGTCAGAGGGGTTTTCCCAGACCTTTCCAGCCAAAGGCTGGTTTCTGGGATTGCTCAGATGAATTTTCCATCCACAGGCCAAGAAGGATCTGTTACCACTCTTCTGGAAGTGATCTGCATCCTATTGCCACTTGTTTTCTTGTGGAAAAAAAGTAAGTTCTTTTGGATTACATTGAGCTAATTGCTGAAATATACTAGTGTTTAATCCTGGAAAGAGATCAGCCAGGGTTTTAGAGTAGTGACTTCTTTCCTCCTGTTGAAGGCATCAGAAGTCATACTGGCTCCAAACGATTTGATTTTGGCAGAGTGTCCAGTTCCACCATCTCATGCATAGTTTCAGGAGGGACCAATTATACCTTCCATTCAATAAAACCTGGCAAAACAGTGGCTCATAAATTGCAGTTACATCATGATGGCACAAACAAACTAGCATGAAGATTCAGGGAGCGGATGAGACTGAGCAGTCCTAAGGAAAAACAGAGAAGCCAGCTGAGCACTGCATTTCACCACTTTTTGATGTGCATACAAAATGGGCAGCAAAGCCCATGGATTTGGCTCTCCAGAACCATTGTCTACAAGGCTGACCACAAAAAGAAGCAAAGAACATAACACTCCAAGCTGCAGCTGCAAATTTGAATGCAGAGGATAAGACATAACTTGTCCATACTTGGCAGAGTCTTGGTCTCTCCCTGTGTGTGAGGAAGAGCAGGTGATCCAAAGTTCATAGAGATGTCCCAGGATGGAAAGAGACCAGAGATGTCCCAGCATGGAAGAAGACCAGGCTCCTCTACTCCAGCATTTGCTAGACCAAAAGCCCACTGACAAAACTTTGCTCTGTGACACTTACTTTAATGGAGTGATATAGAGTTCCCATCAGACCCCAGTCCAGTAAATGATGCTTCTCTGCCATCAGAGGTGAGGTTCATTCATAGCCACTCCTGGCTCTATAAGAACATATTGACTCTGCTGCTGGACACAGCCAGGCTGCTGTAGGTTCATCAATCCACCCCCGGCATAATATTGGAGAGCCACATAAAGATATCAGTTTAACTGGCTTTGTCCTCTCAAAGTGACACCAACCACGCTGAAATCAGCAAGTCAAAGCAGGGAAAATGCATCTGGAGGTAATTAATAACAATCACAGGCTGCTTGGGAACTGCTGACAACAGCAGCAATGTGCCAGGCCTATGTCATTGGCTTGTAAATGGAGAGAGCACTTACAGGATGTGGCAGCATGCAGTGATGGAGGGGTTTTTTAAACTTACTATTTAATGCAGCATAAAAACAATGCAAAGAAAGCAAGTGGTTCTCTAATCAGAGATTTTTCTGGTGATCTACAACACAACCGACTTGGTGGATGAAGCAGTACTGAGAGCTGTGACTACATTTCTCATTAGCAGCAAGTACTAGTATGAATGCCAATGTTTAGGCAATCCTCTAATTTTCAAGATCTATCCCATATGTTTGGATCTACCAACGGGCTAAGAGAGAGAAATATTACATTTTCTACCAACAACTGCACAGAGGATCTTTGCCGTCTTAAATCTCAACATCGCCACCCACACCACAACCTGATAACAAGAGCAATGAAGAGCTGTAATCATAGTTCTGTTCTCAGACCTATTTCCATTAAATTCTTTTATAATCTTACAGATTTAAGACTAACAACATGAAATGGATTAAGTTCTTTTCATAGCCCAGACTACTCCAGAATTTCTCATAAGGAACGATTAAGCTTGAACAGCAGATATAGCTGTAAAAAGGACCTAAGTGTTCCTGGTTCAAACTCTTGGTTTTCATATTTCAAGTTATTTACCCACTTTCAGCCTTACCAATAGCCCCATTTTGTGTTAAAACATCATGCAATTGTGTTCACAGCTCTGCTCCATACACGCAACTGGAAGAGTTCCTACCAACGCTGCTCTAGATACCGTAACTCATTTGACAGTGTTTTAAGCAGCTCTTAGTCTCATGACACTGAAGCTGTTACAAAATTATTTATAATCTCTAATGTCAACATGAAAGTGAGATGAACCTCAAGGCATTAACACCACCAAACACAGATTTTGGACATTTGCTGAACTTTTATCCAATTAACCCTCATTTTTACAGTGGAAAACACACTACTTAGCATGCTAAAATGTATTGCCCCCCAAAGCTTTCAGCTTCATTCTTTGAGTTTGCTCACATACACCACAGGACCATATGAAACAAGGAAGAGTGGAAACACTCAAAAAAAGGTGAAGAAATTAAAAGCAATGCAACTTCCTGAATCTCAAGAGAAGACCAGAGGTAAGGCTGGCCATTCCTCCTCCAGTGAGGAGCAGTTCACACAGAAAATGCCATCATGGATCTATGAGGCTTAGGCTCTTCTGAACTGAGGGAGGCCAAGGACCAGGAAGTGGTTCTGGCAGGATTTCTCTTATGAGTAAGGGCCTTACCATCTCAAACTACGACACCACTGAAGTGAGGCTGATACCAAGCTGATCTTCCTCCAGGAATTGTTACCTTATTGATCGCCCATTATCCCCCACCCTTCCCAGCCTTAGAACACTAAAATCACTGGATTTACCACAGCTTTGGTCAGGCCACAGACCACAAAAAGAGCTCTGAGAAGGCAGAGTAGGTTGTGTGCCTGCATACATTTATTGGACCTTGCTCTCATAACCATTGTTGTGCACCATTTCCCAACTCCCAATTTTCAGACATGTCTGCCACAGATGAAAGTCCTATGGCAATATGCACCTTATTCTTACAAGGGAAATGGGGTCAATAAATTCCCTGTCCCACCAAAGAAACAGGCTGGGGAAAGAGTTGTGACTGAAAAGATGACTTATATTTTGGGAGAAAATGGAGAAATCTGTCCAGAACTACAGTGAGAAATGCACCACCAAGTGTACTGTAATGGACATGCCTTGCACATTACAAAGTATAGCTTGCTACTAAATCCTTCCTACTCCTGAGCACCTGCAAGTCCCTTTCAGCTCCTCAGGAAGCCTCAGAGTAGGGAGCATGACTCAGGCATACAATTTGGACCCAGATTGTGATGGGGATTTCTGTGCACTTCCAGAGCATGACCAGCACAAAACAATTCCTATGGCTATTAAAAAAGAATATGAAAGTATAGCAGGAAGACAACTTCCTCCAAAAATATATCAAAAGGCATAAGTTATACAAGACTTTTGATATGCTCATGTAAATCTATGTTTTATGAATGCTGTTGATAGAAAACTCTACAGCATAGTCAAATTAAAGATATAAATACCCAGTGTCTTGAAAAATGTGTTCTGTTGTAGCTGTCACTACAATTTAATATTTAAGACTAATGGCAGGGTTTTTTCTAGAACCTGGAGTTCATAAAACCTACTCCCTATTTTTGAGGAGAGCTAGCAAATTTAACATGTGGAACTATTGCTCAAGTGTAGGTAACATCACAGGGAGAACCTCTGTGAAATCCATATTGAACTCTGCAGCATCACCTCTGTAGTAGGTTTTACTCTAACAAATGTGATCAATCAGCTTACAACACTCTAAGGAAGTAGCAACAAGAGACATGTGGGAGTGCTTAAAACAGCGTTAAAAAAAAAGTACTGCTGATGTACCAGCCATAACAGCTCTTGACAGAACCTCATTTTGGCCAGGTATAAATCCTGGATGAGCAGTCCCTTAGAGGATGACAGAGGCTGCAGTTAGGTCATCCCAGATCTTTCTTTTCTCCATCTTGAAAAATTCCAATTCTCTCAGCCTCTCCTCATAGTAGAGGTGTTCCAGCCCTCTGATGAACTAGGATGCTTCCTCTGGCCTGGCTCCAGCAGCTCCAGCTCCTTCCTGTGGTGGGTACCTCAGGGCAGGGGCAGCTCTGCAGGTGGGGTCTCACCTGAGCAGGGCAGAGGGGCAGAATCCCCCCTGCCCTGCTGCCCACGCTGGGGGGTCAGGCCAGCACAGGGGGTTTCTGGGTCCCAGCACACACGGCCAGGGCAGGGCCAGTTCTCATGCACCAGCACCCACAAAAGTCCCTCCCCCAGGGCCGCTCTCAGTCTATTTGCCCCCTGCCTGGATCAATCCTGGGAGTAGCCCCAACCCAGGTGCAGCATCAGCATTTGGCCTTTTCAAACCTCATGAGATTCCCATGGGCCACTTCTAGACCTTTTCCAAGTCCCTCTTGGATGGCCCTATCCTTCAAGGATGTAACTGCACTCTCAGCTTGGTGTCACCTGCAAATCTGCTGAGGGTGCCCATGATCCCTCTGTGTCACTGATGAAAATATTAGATAATGCTTTGTCCTTATGGACAAAGATATATCTGTATCAATGCTCTATGTCCTTACATCTTACAAGCCACACACCTCCAGAAGTCCCTCCTTCTGTCCATCCATCCCTAGACACCTTTCTTATCTATGAGTCCAACACTCAAACCAGCTATTCAGAACCAGACAGATATTAAAAGAAGTCTCTTCCCCTCCCACTTCAAGGTACACATGTATTTCTTTAATGCTCCAATCTCTTTTGAATCCTCCTAAACTTCGTCAAGAAAAGCTGAAGACTGATGCTGTACTGGGTTAAAACAACTTTGTGACAACACTTGTTTTCAAAACTTCTCCTCTTCTAGATGAGATTGTGAGGCTCTAAAGACAGGTGATACTTTACATAAACCAGTATAATCTTCCATTGTAGCTACAAAATAAAGCGTTACATCCAATCTTTGTCAAAACAGAGAAAATGCAATGAAATTTGCACCGATTAGACATAGCAGTAACGCGCAGAGCTAATATTCATATGAAACACAGAGCCTCTAAATTTTAAAAGGCCTCCTTTTTTCCAATTTTCACAACAAATTTGGGACACAATTTAATAATTTGCTTTTCATTTGGCCAATTTCCTTGCAAGCAATGGGGTCAGTCCCAGATGAATAAGTGACCAAAGCATTTCTCAGACTCTAGCTGTTCCTTAACTCTTGCTCTACACCTGCTGAATAAATGCAGATGATTTGGCATTCCTTTAACAAATTTAATTCCTCTAATTCCTTTGCTTTTCATTTAAATGCTTAACTTCAGTGCACAGGTACAGTTCAGAAACAGTATAAAATCAGCTTCCAAAATTCAGGCTAGTTTGAACTGTCATAAAAACTCCATCCAGTCAAACATACCAGGCGCATTTATGAAAAATGAGCTCCAAAGCCCAAAAGCAGAGGCAAGCATTCTGCTTTTAAGTTATGTGGTGATATGCAGGATGTACTTTTGGGGTGGAGGGGCACATCCCTTCCTGTAAAAAAGGGATGGATGCTCCATCTATCAGCTACAAACAAACACAAACAATTTACACAAGCCATGCAGCTGACTTTCAGCAAGAGGTCATATGAAATCACATTCAAAAAGAGACTTTTTGAGCAAATGACTCCACATCTGACACAATTCTTCCATAAAGGACCTCATCATGGAATATGAAGGTGCAGACAATTCACACTACTTCTCAGTGTTTGAAAATCATTTACCTGTGACAATAGGATAGGACTGAGGCCCAGGAACACTCGCTCCCAAATCTGCAGAAGTAGGGCTGGTTATATTGGCCTTCATGTCATCCAATCCACCAGCTAGTGAGGCCATGGCTGAGTATTCAGTTGCCTGGAAAAAGAAACAAAAGATATTTTAGTGGCAGTAAATTTACAAATCAGGAGCTTTTTTTGCATGTGCCAACAGAAAGTAGATGCAATACAGAACTCAAAAATCCTTTGTTCAGCCAGTGTTAAACGCAATGACCATTTACACTGAGCTTTTCAACATTCAAACTCTTCAATAAGTGGGTCTGGGCTTATGACCAGTGTTCATGAAGAGCACCAAAATAGCTTTTCTTTCTAAAACCAAAGCCAAACTCATTAATATGTAACAAGGCTTTCCTGAAGGAGGAAAATTTGTAGTTTACCTGCCAACTGCAAGCTACTTTCTTGTTAGGGAAAAATGTTCATGCCTCTTAACCTCCATACGCTCCACATTTTCGTGGCATTTGAGGGGACATGCACTAACAAGAATGTGGGAACAGGTTTTCTGGTTTCCCTTTTCTTGGGAATGTTGCATTTGGGAAAGAAAAGGTATGTATATATAAGACTTTGCTTCATGGATGCATTTGTAGCTAGCTGTTTCTAAATCCAAGTTATTGAAAAATTAATCACCTGACTGTGGTAAGGACATTTCCAAATAATTTCTTAATCTCATTACCTGAAAGGGGCTATGGTAAGCAAGAACAGATCCTCAGAAATCAGAGTATTTGTGTCTTATAACCCTGTTTAAATCTCTGTAGCTACAGCATTCTATAGCTGATGAGGCCAATGCCTGCATCTAAAGGATGTATATGTACATGGCACAAACCTTATCTTCATTTGCCCTTTTTCAATGATTTCTTATTGTCATGATCTTTCCCACAAACCTGGGAAGTTTTCTTTCAAAGTTCTCTGTTCCCTGCTATATGCTCTTTGAGTTTAAATCCCTTAGTTTTGGGACAACATTCATGCCCATATCAACTGGAGATTGACTTCAAATAAAGAACTGCAATGGGAACACATAAACTGAAGAGCAGCCACTGTATTGCCAATCTCTAATGAGTTCCTGAAGATTAAGTCAATGCAGAAGCTGTGCAGAGGTGAAGAAAGGCAGACGAATCCAGGATCACATGAAGGCTTTTTGGAGCAACCAGAACTCAGAAAAAACACAGAATCCCAGACTGGTTTGGATTGGAAGGTACTTTAAAGATCAATTTATCCTACCCCCTACCACAGGCAGGGACACTAGACCAGACTGTTCAAGGCCCCATTCAACCAGGTCTTGAACAGTTCCAGGGATGTGACATCAAAATAAGTTAACCTTTTTTTTTTTAAGGAAACAAAAGCTGATCTGAGTGAATACATCCTTCTCCTTCCTGCAAGTTTCTCTGAGAACCCAGCACACAATCTGGTGCTTGCCACTAACTCAGCACTTTGGCCAGGAATCCCTGCTGGTGTCTCTGTAGCTCACATCTCACTCAAAAGAAGAGGTTAATTTACATGGACAATCCTGTATTAACAGTTCTGTGTAATAAACAAGTTTTTTCTGCACACACCACTTGCATAAGGCAGAAGTACATCCTGTCACCTTGAAGGATCCCCCATAAAAACCTCTGGTGAATGAGCATGCAAAATACATTTTATCAGGGACCAGCTGCTGTCTTATACCCAGCCCATGCATTGGAATCCTCTGACTTGTCTCCTAGGATCCTACATAAACTTTGCATTAAAGTTGTACTGTTCCTAAGTTCTTTCAGCTCATGCCTCCTTCAACACCCTCTCTGCCCTCATTTTTGCTGTCATGCACCGAGGCCTTTTTGTCTACCACCACTGCCTCAAAGACACTCACATCTCATCCTGTGCCTCATCCCCACTTCTACTCCTGGGAGAGGACAGCCCTGGGAACCTCCCTCCTCTACAGAGGATGCCAATAATGGTCCAGCCTTCCTCCTTCCTGGAAGTGTAATCAAAGCTCCTTCTTTTCATTTGGCATCACACCACAATGCATTTCTCAGCCTTCCCACACCATTCCTTGTTTTCCTGAGTCTCCAACCCCACCTTTCCCCTATGCAGGGTACATGCATATATGGAGGCAATGCTAGATTTTTTCTTTCCCCAAAACCCTAATCTGATGAAACATCAGAGAAACAATAGCCCTGCAGAGACATCCCATGCAGCTGGTGATGCACAAGCATGGATGGGCTGGCAGCACGGCAGAGGAGTATTTCTGCCTGCTGTTTGGTATTTCTGGTATCTCTGGAAGAGCACACACAAATACCTGGGGAAGGATGCCTGATTTCACTCATGTTGGTCTATGAAAGTCATAACCGCACCATATCAAGACTAGAAAATCTCTTTGGATCTTCCCATGGGGTGCTGATCCACCACCCCCAACAGGCAGAGAGTGAATGTGGCTTCCCAATTACAAAGTGAGAGCTCCAGACCTGTAGTTTGGGAGGAAGCATCCAGCTGGAAGGGGACCACAGCCACAGGCTGGGTTGCATGAGGGGACTGAGGAAGGAGGTGCACATCCCAAACTACAAATCCAGCTGGAACCATCCTGAGCCCTCAACTGCAATTCTCAGACACGGGAATATGTAACTCTGTAGCTTGCTTCCCTTCAGGGAGCTAAGGAACTGACCCTGGGAAAAACAAGACCAGAGTTAAGACTTTTAACTGTAATGACCTGGAAGCACTATCCCAATGAGCCAGGAGTAGCCTTCTGAGCTTGGAGAAACTGACCAGTTCCAGTGTCAAGCAAGCAGCCACCAGAGTGTAGCATGACCTGGCAAGGGTAACAACAGAGGTGGCCTGTGCTCTTCCATGTCACTGCACCATAATGAGCTGGTGCAATATGCAGTGGCACAGTCCCAAACCATGGGACGACTGGAGGGACTGGAAGCATTATGGTTGCTCAGCACAGTACAGATGGAGAGCCCATAGCCAAGCAGCAGTGTGGTAGGAATGAGTTAAAGATGTGCAAAACCAAGATTTGGGGTTCTTCCCTGCGTTTGGTCCCAATAACTTCCTACAGACAGGACCTGCATGCCTTTTGCAATGGCCAGCAACTTTTTCCAGAGGTAAGAATAGCGGGACTTTAAGGGGTTTTCCAGCTACTTTGCTGTGCCCAGATTCCTCCTTGGAAGCACCATCAGCTGAACACCAGCAGCCACACAGAGCAAGCATTGCACTCTTTCCAGCACTAAGGCAGAGCAAGTGCAGGCTGAGGGGCAGCTCTTCTGATTACCACGCAGTCCCAGTGGAGGAACAGCCCTCTCACATCACATCACATCCACCCCTGCAGTTACAGTTTACACTGCAAAGCAATGGAGCCAGGGCCAGCACTGGGCTGACAAAGTGACAGTGACCAGCACTTGCCTGTGGGCAGAAAAGGAAGCATAGTCTGCCAACAGCAAGGCGCTGCAGGGAGGTGATGGTCAGCAGAGGCATTTTCTGGCCCCCAAGGAGTGAGGCATCAGGGGTGAAGAGCAGAAGAGCCTTCACCCTAAAACCAGACCATGGGTACTGTCTGCAGCCCTCCTTACCCCCATGGAGGGGCCAGGAGACTCTAGAACCCCCTGAAAAAGTCAAAACCTCTCTGACACAGAGGGCTCACAGTGTTGGGTGTTGAACCATTCATGAGGGGTACAGTGGCATCCCTTCTTCCCATTACTGCCCAGGCAGATCTCTTCCTTTCAGGCACTCCATCTGGAGGGGAAAGGAAACCCCAGGGGAAGGCAGTGCTTATGGAGCAGCCCCTCACTGCATGGCCCCACTGAGACCCTCCTGCTGAACCCTCCTGCCAACCCTTTCCAAGAGCTTCTCCAGCTGACTGGGGAGGGAGCAGCCGAAGGGATCTCAGACTTGGCTCCTGCACTGGTGAGCTGGCAGTGCTGCTGGTGAGAAACAGCCCGGAATGACCGTCATGGCCAGGGCCTGCTGCTCCTGGTGTAGCAGGAAGCCTGACCTTCTGCTTGGTAGGTGAAAAAGCAAGAGACGGGTGTTCATTACCCTAGAAATTACCTGAAAAATGACTGCCTGCGGTTGTACCACGCACTGTCTCATCAGCATGGAGCACCACTGCCATAGCATGGAGGAGAGAAAACACAGACATGTGAAACGAGGAATATATAAAAGAGAGACTGAGAAGGACAAACTGAAAGGAGGAGCTAGACCAGATCTCATGTGTTCCCCTGCTCTATCCTACTCTGCTCTGGCTCGGCTCTGGCAGAGGGAGCTGGGGGGTGTGGCTACAGTGGTGAGGAGAGGAGTAATCTCTGCCAGCCTATTAGCAGCAACACAATTTCTCTTGCAGCAGCAGAGTCTGCACAGTCCCTCCCCATTACACTTCTCTGCAAAGTGAAAACAGGAAGGTTTCTGGTCTAAGTAAAGTTTTGAATCCATCTCCATTACAAAAGTTTTATTTCTAACTATTAATCCCCTTGGAGTAGTGGATGTTATAGGCAAAGGGAAAGAAAAAGGGTGCAGGAGGGTTTCATAATTGTTTACAAGCCTGCTGCACTACAGCAAAGCAGAGAAGCAGACCACAACCAGCTTCACCCTGCACTTTTTATGTGAAGATGCCTGAGTGTAACACACTGAAAAGCCAACCCACCCTATGTGCAAAGAAGTTGTCTCTTTGAAATTCACCTGTGATTTTATCCTAAAGTGTCAGGAAAAGATGGACACACAGTAGGGAACAAGGCCACACTCTGAAACAGCCTGGTTCTTTTGCCAGTGTGGGAATCTCAGGGAGCTAACAGAGGCTGGAATGTGCCCTGCAGCACTGCTGCGACCCATGAGGTGTGAGACAAATGTATCTCCTTTCCACCCCATCCGTTTGTGGGGCACAGACCTCACAATGCTGCTGAAGAGACTGCACCAGGCAAAGACAGACAAAAGCTGTCTGCTGCACAGGGTAAATGGCCATTAAAATGAACCAGTTGGGGTCCATTGGGACTGGCACATGTTGCTTTTTGCATCTACTATATTTTCCAAATCAGAACACCAGGCAGGCATGAAATAACATCTTCTGATTTCTCCTGCCACTGGCACAGCTGCCCCCAGGCCCATGATGCTACTCAGGATGCAACAGCAGCAGCAGCAGCAACAGCAGCTCAACAGGAGCTCAGACCATCAGTGCAAGGTGCCAGCTTGGGGTTTCAGGGCTTAGTCTGCCTCCTCACTGACAATGTGCTCTGCCTTCCTTCCTGGCAGTGATGGTGCATCAAGAGCCTTCATTGCCAAAAAAAAACCACTGAAGTCCCTGAAAGGCACAGTGTTGTCCCCAGATCACATCCACCACATCCCCTGCTCACCCCTGATGGCAGCAGCAAGCCAGTCCTCACACCAAATATCTCCAAGTTATCACATCTTAATATTTTAAAATTAGTTAATAAATAGAGGCAAAAGTGGCATATGTCAGGCAGGCTGTCCACAGAAACCTGCACCTCAGCCTGACAAAGGGAAAAATTTGTAACATTAGACATGGTTCGAAGAGTTTAATCCAAAGCAGCTCTAATTAATCTCCCCAGGCTTTCACAAACCCAGCACTGCTTTCAGCTGCACAGTCACCACTGCTGCTCTGCCTAGAATTTCATGGGAATGGAAAATCCAGCCTAATGCTCTCCTTCCCAGCCACCCATGATATGGGTGGGAAAGGCTCCTGGAAACCTATACATCAAAGTCTTACCACTGCTGCTTGCCAGCCACCACCCCATTTAATAATTTACATTATATTCCCTGCACTGCCCACTGCTGACACCAAAACCAATCCTACTTTGGAGCAAATAATATTTATACACCTAACTGGGGCCAAACCCTTGTTGCTCTTTGTTTTCAGCCACATTGGGCTCATTGCTGTCTCACAGAATGTGGAAGTTTGACTTCAGTGGTACAACCTTTTTCGCTCAGTTTAAACTGAGTATTTCTGAACTTCCCTTTCACAATACATATATGTTTATAAAAAGTTAACAGCTGTGCTTCATTTTAGCCCAAATCCAATTAGGATTGTACACATCCCCAGACATTCCTTTGAAGGCAGTGAGAATTAGCTCGTGCACCCTGCCATGAACACATTTACCCTCATACTTCAAAATAACTGACCTGTTTTTGACCCAGTATTCACATTATCTGCATATGGGAAATGATATACTACATTTTACATTTCCACAGTGCAATTCATAAGTGGGTGCAGCTATTCTCAGATTTTCCAAAGGGACACCTAAATCCAATCTAAATGCCTAGAATTTACCTGTTGTTTTTTTTCTTTTATACATATAAATAGCTGCATTTCCATTCACTCTTTGTTTCTCATTTTCATTTTGTTCTAATATCTGCATGTAAATGTCTGAAAATAGCATCTGTAATTGAAGATTATGAAGTATAGCCAGCTCCTGACAGGCTGCTAAGGAAGATGGATTATCCTCATTTTTCTGTAAATTTTGTCAATTTTGGAATTCATAAGCTATCAACACTGATCAAAATGTGACTGCACAGCTGTGTCAAAGCGGACGGCGCAGCATCGGCGCAGCTCCGAGGAGGACAGCTCTCCCCAGCCACTCGGCCAGGGGCACACACTGCAGGAATCCTTCCCGGCTGCTTGCGGTATCTACATCCCAATCACACTGCCCCCTCCACCCCTGCAAAGAAAAAAAAATCAAATAAATAAGTAAATTGAAAGTACGCAAATTCTCTGGTGCGCCAATTCAGATCACAAAGCACAATTTATTGCATGTTCTCTCTTTTTATTTATCCCTAAGTAGTAAACACGATTTCCATTCAGGGGGTTTGTTATGTTCCACTCCTACCAGACAATCACAGCACACTTGAGGCAATTGTTTAGCCTCTTCCTCTCAATTTTCCCATTACTGGGAGTAAGTACTGTTGGGACTCTTTAATAGCCCGACTGCAGCCCATATCAATAACAGATGAGGTTTAATCGTCCAACACAAAAATTATTTAGGCTCAGTGAGGACATTCAATGTCATTTGCATAATGGCATTTCTATCCTGAGCACCTAACCCATCGTGCATAAACAAGACCCTGGGACCATAAATAATAATAAATCATGACGTCCAAGCTCCTCTTGCTGTAATAGGAGCCTCTCTATGTAGAAATTATTTCAGCAGGAAACGGGCACTATAATTTTAAAGACATGTGGAATTGCACAGGCCAGTAAATCACACCCCTGCACACAGTCACACACATGCACGTGCCAGTGAGGCTGCTCACAGCGAGCCGCAAAACCCCAAGAAGGAGGAGCACAGAACACTGCCCAGCCTGGCTGCTGAAAATGTTTTTAATATTGTTTCTTAGTCAGAGGTAGCAGACTGAACAAAAGCAATGCCTGAGTAGTGTGTGCAGTGCCTAGGCATGTGCTCAATGGACCTGTCAGTCCACCAAATCCCTGCTGGGCAATCCCTCATGCCTGCTGTCCTTGGATCTCTGGGAGGGTCTGATGGGAAGAGAGCAGAGACCTGCAGATGCTCAGGTGAGTGTTTTCCAAGCAAACCCTTCATGGGCCATTGCAGCCCCCAATGCCCAGCAGGGGCAGAAATGGCCAGTGGCCTCTCTCAGAATCATGAACCACTGAGGATGAAAAGCCCTCTAAGATCATTGAGTCCAACAGTTAACACTGCCAAGGCTGCCCCTAAACTATGTCCTCAAGAGCCACAGATTTCCTGTGGTTTTCAAAAAGAAGCCTCTACCAAAACCTGTGTAAGGCCAGCCCAAGCGAGGTAAATGTACACAATGAGCCGAGGTGGCTCTGTAGAACTCCAGGCCCACCTGGCTGCTAATGAGTGCCTGGATGAACAGAAACATCAACACCACCACAGTGACAGAGCCAACCTCTGTTTCCACCAGGATCTGCTAGTTTCAACATCATATATTTGTCCTCAACAACTCTAGCATCTCTCTGTATAATGCAAATGTTGCTGTATCTCCTGCAGGACACAAAACGATAGGATGACTCACCCAAGCCTCCACCCACTCTCATCAGCACTGCCAAATCCTGCAGAGGCTCTTCCTTTCTGTCTCCATGCCAGAGCCTCCCAGTTCAGTTTACTGAAAAAAGCAGAAACTCCAGAATAGATTTGTAGGAGCCTGCTCCCGGTTCCAGTGTTGCAGCACCAGTGCCTGCATCTGCCCCAACCCCCTCCAATTTCTTCTCTCCAGTTCTCCTCTCTCCAGCCTTCCTCCTCCTTCCAGGGCAGCCCGCTCCCACTTTCCCCACAGACGTACATGGGGCATTTCTCTTCTTCCCCGCTTTTCTGCCCTCTCCCCAGCACCTGCTCTCACCCCAGCACCAACTGAATTCTCTCAGCAGCCTCCACCATCCTATGTGCAGTGCTAAAAAGGAGGCACCTAACCAAAGTAAAGCACAAGACACACAACTGAAATACAGCGTAGCACAACCCACCCTGGTGAAAAAGCAGTTTACTTTTTGTAAACCCAGCGCAAAATTTAGGCTTTTATGCCTCTAATTGCTACAAGATACTGTTAAAATATGCTGTTTCTCAGGGCAGGAACTGGACACTTTCCCTCTCAACACTAACAATTTCAGCCAGATGAGGAGCAAAAAGGTACAATCCTCCATCACAGTGGCTCCTCTGCTTCCACTGAAGCACTAAGCATGACTCTGTAGAGAAGAAAACACAACCCTCAGCACAGTCAAGCATTTCCTTATGGAGAAATATGAATCAGAAAGGTGAATGCACACTGAAAATGTGTGAGGTTGGCAGCAATATTGCCAGATATTCAATCCATCCCACCAATGGCAACTGACACTTGAGAAGTCTTGTGCAAATTTTCAAGATCAGGTGGTATTTATGTAATGCTTTCACATGAACTACCCAAGGCATTTCACAAATGCTCTCTGAGATTCCTGTCAGCACTTTTTGTATCATATTAAGCATTGTGTACAATAAACTGGTCTCGAAGTGGTGTCATTACCAAAGCAGCAGTTTACAGGGCCCAAGCCTCACAGGTAGCCAAAGCCTCTGCAGTCACTGAACCTCCAAGGACACCAAACCTTTACACAGGGGAAAGGCAATAGAGAAAGCTGCAGTTTGCTGTTTTGTAGCATGTTGCAAAGTCCAAGCTGAACAAATCCATGTCACCTCATGAACTCCCGTTTTTCAAAGCCAAGCGCCAAGTGACACACATTCTTCATTTTCCAAAAGACTTTTGCTTTTCCTGTTGGTGACCCTTGGAGTCTGGTGATCCTGTGGAGGTCAAGAGCCTTCTGCCTTCCAATTTTGGGGTGGAAAAGTTCCCTACAATGCTGAATTCCCCATCAAATCCCCAATATGGAACTGATCTTATTAAAAAAAAAAAGGCAAAAACAAACTAAAAAATCCCCACATTAAACAAAACCCCCATAATTTTCCAAAGGTTTTCTTTCACTTCTTCACCCACACCTGAACCAGAACGGTAAAGGTCCACATTATTGCAGGCCAGTTTTCATTACAGCATGTTTACAAAAAAGCCAGAAATCTTAAAGGTCTTTTCTAATCTAAATGACTGTATGGTTCTGTGCCTGGAGAGGTAGGCAATATAGGAAAAGGTAAGACATTAGAAAAAAAAAATTACAGAAAGGTTTCTAAATCATTGGAACAGGCTGCCCAGGGCAGTGGTGGAGTCATCATCCCTGGAAGTGTTCAAAAAACATGTTTATATGGGTGAGGACATGGTTTAATGATGAATATGGTGAGGGTGCTGAGCTGACAGTTGGATTTGATCCTAAAGGTTTTTTCCAACCTTAACAATTCTGTGATTCTGTAAGTGCAAATGTTGCTTTCAGAAGCACTATGCAGCACTTTCTGATTACACATCCTTGGAGGTGTGGGATTAGAAAGGCAGCAGGAAATGAACAAACTCTGTACACTGCCAGCAGGCAAAGTGACTGACTTGGATATCTTAACCAGAGTGTTCTGTCCTGAAAACAAAAAGTGTCAGGATGGCTGCTGGGAATGTGGGGTGAGGGAGATGCTCCTTGCCCTTCATGCATGCTGCAGGCATCCCTCATGCAAATGGAGGCCCTGGGCAAGGGAACATCAGGGGAGTGATGCTCTGATGTGACATTCAGCAAGAATGAATAGGCACAGGACTTCACTCATCTTGTGGAGTAAATCTTGACCTGGTTTTTCCCTTTGCTAATTATCTGAGGCCCACTGACAACCAAGTCTGACCAACAACAGGTCTAGAATGTAAAGGCTCCAAGACAAGGTGCTAGAGACTGGGGAGGACAGCATTTCCCACCTCAGGGACACACATTCTCTCTGCCCTACCTGCCCATGGGGCAGGGAAATGGGCTCCTCACCTCCAGAAATATACCTACAAACACCAGAAATTGTCTGCATATTGGTATAAAAAATTAAGCAAAACAGAGACAAGATGACAGGTCAGGGTATCTATAGGGTGCTGCTTCCAAGTAAAGAGATATTGTCTGATGACACACAGAGCCTGTTGCTGCTGGACACCCCACTATCATGATAGGCTTCAGTGACGGACCCTCTACACAGAAAAATCATCAAAGGTGACAGGTTTTGATGAAACGTTTCAGTTTTTATCAAAACATTTCCTGTTTGAAAGACAGGTTCAGCCAGACACACTGGTGTTGTAATAATCACTATTCTGCTGCTAAAACTGAGAAGACACCTGGGCACCACACATGCACTGAAGCATCACCACAAAAGGGAACCCACCACTGCTATTACCTGAACACCTCTTCCACCCCAAAAGCTATTCCACTTCTTATGCCAGAGAGGTATTTGGAGTTATATTTTCAAAATTTCATCTTCAATCACAAGAATCAGAGAAGAACCACTTGCACAAAACCACAGACAATGGGAGCTGTGCAATCAACAAAATCTCCTGCTGTCATCAAGCTTCAAAGTTTGACAATGCTTGAAAGTCATTCATCAGGTATGTAATCTGATGATAATTTCTTGTGTAACATAATTTAATTCGTTATTTAGTCCTATGTTTCAATTATTTAGAGAGGTCCTAATAACCAGTGAAATACTCCAAGCCTAACAGACCATCTGACAAGTGGAGTTCTTATGCCTGGCTTCACTCCATAACTCCTATTCCAGGACTGCACTCATCACCTCCAGGGCCTTGTTCTCCCTTAGCCCTTTGTGCCTGACTTATCTGGACTGGCTAGGACCTGAGGTCAGCCCTGAGCCTGAAGGGAATTTCACAGGGGAAGCCCTTGCCTCTCCAGTGTTGCCCTTATTTTACACCATTTTCAGGGTGAGAGGAGCAGAGCTGACATCATGCGCCTACATGTTAATCTACTCTCTTAATGCAGGAGTTCTCTTCTTTCAGGTTGTGGGTGTGTGTTTGTTTGTTTGTAATATTCTGCAGCAAAAAAAAAAATTAAGCAGCCACTATTCATATGAACAGAGAGGAATTTTGAATCAGTCTCTTTTGTCTGGAAGTGACTTAGCTCCACAATTCCTTTTTGTCATCATTCAGACACTGGTGTAGGTTGTTTTGTTCAAACCCATACCAAAAAAGGCAACCCAAAAGTATGGCATTCTTTTGAAAACCCAGCCTCTGCACTGAGCAAGTTTCTCAGACTCCTTGGTGCTGCATGCCAAACAACTTTCCATCTCATCCTATATACTGGGTGAAACAGTGCTGCTCTTCCACACTTTTCATTGTAGCCACACAAAGGTTTTCCTTAAACACATCATAACAACTGGAATGAATAAAGTGGATGAGCAGCAAGGTAGTGGTATGACCCGGGTTGGAAGGAAGTTTCAGAGATCCCTCAAAACAGGTCAAGCTATGGAGCCAGGCCATGCAGCTCAGGGGTTCATCTAGGTGGGTCTTAAAAATCACCACAGAGACAGACTGCACAACTTCAGATCCTACAGGGCCTCTCCTGTGTCAGTTCATGCCCCTGTCTGTCGTGTTCCCACTGTGCACCCCCATGAAGAGTTTGGCTCCTTCTGAGATGTTTTGGCACACCAAGTTCTTCAAGGGAGCATGCTCCCATCTTTGTTGATTATAAGGTGATGGACAGATTTAGAGAAAGCCCACAAGAATGACTGTAAAACAACTGTGATTTCCAAACTGAGACTGGAAAATGTACTTGAAACTTGTCAGAACCTGTGGGATCCAGACATTTACTGAGACTAAGTAGAGAAGTCTTGTTCAATTCTTCAAATGCTGTGCAAGCCCTTCACCTTTAACACAATCTGAATGGGTCAAGCACTAGTTAAATCAACAGGCAAGTGTGTTTGCTCACAGTCGCCCTCCCTTCTCTTGTGTGGCTAACACAGACGTAAGGAGGTTGGCCAATATTGACTGGCCAACTAGTGCTGTTACATGACACTGTCTGATATTGGTGAAGGGCCTTGTTTACAACAGTCTAAACTAAAAAAGAAAGAAATTATTCATTGTGAAACACACAATAAACAAAGAGCTGGAATTACTCAATGCCAGTTCCTAAATTTTAAAGAAATTGATAGAACGCTTCTGTCAATATAACAAGTAGGGCAAGCTTTTCTTAGATTTCCTACCTCTCTATCTCATTTAGAAGCCATGGAAAATCTTCTGGATGAGATCACCTGCTGCCTTTGCAAGATGTTGTTTACTATGTCACCACTAAGCTCTGGGAGTAAAGTTGGTGGAGGGTGCTGAGATGAAACTTTGTGTCTGGAAAAACGTGCCCTTTCAGCACTACCCAACAGGAATGGTGCTATCGCTGCAATTTCCAAACATTTTCCTGAGGTGTTTTGGGTTAGGATTTTTTCTTTTTGTTTCTTTCTCTCATGGAATTTTGTCCCAACTGTTGCTAAGAGAGAATAAGACTGGTACTTAAGAGACAAAATAAAGGTTGGGGAGGGTGCAGCTGGCTACTTTCTCTACCTGGGTAGGGTTTCTCTTTGGAAGGGCAGAGATACTGTGAGATTTTGGCAGGAGGGTGGGGCACTGGGCTCAGCTCTTCTTACTGTCTCACTCTGGACCTTGGAGGGGAGAGAAGCTGTGGGGACAGTTCACCACTACTGTGGGTTTCTCTCTCCTGCTGCTCCACTGTGAGTGGAGCTCTGCTCGTAAAGAGCGGCCGGTGCACTGGGACCTTATTAACACCTGATCTCACTGAAAAAAAATGACCCCTAGCATCCACTCAGGTGCCTCAGGGGAAAACCCAGGACCCCGAGCCCCTTTCCCCTCCGAGGGAGCCTCTCCCAGCCGTGTTTGAGAGCTGGGCTGCTGCTGCCCAGCCCCACCATTCCTCTGCCGCTGCTCCGGGTGTTTCACTACACTTAAACCCAACAGCCCGTGTCCACCGGGACACCCCGCGGCTCCTGCTACAGCTGTGGAGTTTCTGACACATTTTGTTTGCTACTCTAGAGTATGCTCCTCCCTGTCATCCCACCTGCCGCTCCAAGGTTCCTGCTGCAGCCCATTTTGCCATCCAGAGGGGCACTGACACCGGCTGTCTCTGGGGATTTGCAAAGGAAGCCGCTTTTCTCTCTCAGCCCACCCGCCATTACCGTCTGAGGGAGACATGGCCGAGCTCGCGCCACAGCGCCCCCTGCAGGCGCGGGGGAATCCCGGCAGGGCTGTGCCCGGCCCGGGGCCAGCAGCGCCCCTGCCGGCGGTGCCCGGAACTGCAGGGCAGGGGAAGGTGCCGCAGCCCAGAGAGGCCGTCCCGGGGTTTCTGGTTTTGTTTTTTGTTGCTGCCACTGTTATTTGTTTGTCTTGTGATCCATACACATACTAGTAAAGGACTGTTACTCCTTTTCTCATATCTTTGCCTGAAAGCGTCTTAATTTCAAAGTTATAATAATTCGCAGGGAAGAAGGTCATATAGGTCATATTTTTTCCATTCTGAGGGAGGTTTCCACCTTCCTTGCAGACACTTGTCTTTCAAACCAAGACAGCAGGCTCTCAGGGAAAAACCACATCATTCTCCTCAGTAGCATCTTCGTCCCTGAGGAGCTTCCAGAGCAGGAGAGAGCTGGTTTGCCTTTGGCAGCTGCTGACCATGCTACATGTCGCCAGCGTTCCCTTTGCACAATTCTGTGCACAATGTGGGGAGCCTGCCAGGGGAGAAGATGTCCCCCAGTTTATGCAGAGCAAACAGAAAAGAGTCAAGGACAAAGGACATGTGGGAGCACAAACTGGCCTCTCCTTTAACTTGTGAATTTGTATTTTTACATATATTCATATTTGAGAGCAGTCAGGAGGAAAAAGGGGGATATTTGAAACCAGAAATACAATGCAATTCTCAAAGGAGCTGTCTACCTTGGTATTTTGGGATTCCTCCTCTTTGATGGGTCAAAGGGAGGAGGAGGTGACAAGGACTCCCTCGTGTAGGAAAAGAACTCACACTTGGCAACCCTGGAGACAGAGATAGTCCCCAGACAGAGTCATGTGAGTTAGGGAATATAGCCCAGCAACCCCAATGCTCAGACTATGAGAGAAGCATCATTTGCATCAGCTCTGGCCATCACTGGGGCTTCCCTAACCGCATAACAAGCACTAGGAAAGTTCTAGTCTTTGGAATTCACCCTGAAATCCCTGAAATGAGTGTGTTATTACTCTTCCCCAGCTTGGTCTCATTGCACTGACTGCCATCACAGCAGGGTGCAGGCAGTGAATCTCCAGCTCTCTCCTCTACCACCAGCTTCTCTTCAGCATGATCGTGCTCCCAAAGTGTTGCAGAATGCAGGAAATGCTCCCTGTCACGTTCGGAAAACTCTTCAGGAGAAATCATGACCCTGGGCTGCCCATTACTTCTAGACAAAGTGGGAAAGCTGGTCACGACCTTATTCTACAGGGAGGGACCTCTGGGAAGGGGCACTGGGCATTGAGCTGCAGTGGGGGTGCAGGGTATCCCCATCTCTGTGCCAGACGGAAGAGTGGACAACCCCTGGACTATCCGCATGCCCTTCTTCCCGCTTCTCTTGCTTACTGAAAGACCCGCCATTTCAGTTCCAGACCCCTCAGATATCCTCAGCTGCCCCTGAAAGCTGCAGAGTTGCTTTTCAAAAGGATGATGTTGATGCAGGAAGACATTTGCTGGATACATGGCTCCTGTCATGCTCCTTCCCCAGAAAACCCTTTGCCTCCGCAGCCCCACTGTCACACAGAATACG
>VZDJ01000492.1:366130-384014 GCA_008694505.1 Cyanoderma ruficeps
GTTGGGGTTTTCTTCCCCTCCCACCAGTAAGGTTACAGCCTGGAACAGGAGAGATTTCAGCTGTAAAAGCCAGAGAACTGCCCTTGATCCCTGCTCCTCTCTGTATTGCCAGCACCCACCCTCTCATTCTCTCTTCTGTGGCTACAGAGGATCACAGGGTCAGCAGATTGAGGATGAGCAGGTAGTGCCCACCAGCACTGCCCACTGGCCCAGCCTGGCACCAGCATTGGCACCAGCAGCCGGGGCAGCCCACCCAGCTGCTGCTGCTCGTGATGGGCTGTCAGCAGGCTGGCCTAAGGGGAGGCAGCACAGCCACCCACAAAATCATCCTGCATCCCACTACCCCTTACCACCACCTTGGACCACCTCTGGCCCAGCTGGGGGTGCATCTCACCATGGCTCAGGTGCTCACACTGCAGCTCTGTATTTTCCTAGCCACTACTGCCTGGACTTGTGCAGAGCTGGCAGAGCATGGCTAGGTTCTGCCTCATCTCTTCCTTTGTCTTTATTTTTTCTGTATTTTATATTTGTGTACATTATTGAGCCACATATTATTGTTTCCTTTCTCTTTTTAACTTGTTTTTTATTTAGCACACCATGTAATGTAGCCATGGTTAAAGCTTGCCTTGGAATGCTCAAATCATTCCTGCAAGTGGCAGATTGAGAAAATATTTGGTTCTTCAAACTATCCATGAATAATTTTCATAATTTCCACTGTTTCTGGACAACGTGAAAATTTGGGAAAAAACAAACAAATATTAGCTCTGCATTTCTCAATAAAAGTGTCAGAGTATTTTCAGATGCTTAACAACCTCTGTCTACCCAAATGTTTCCCAAGAGAAAACATATTTCTCGCACTCTGGGGACCAGGACCAAGCATACAGTCCTGCAGTTCATAGAATCATTGCATGGTTTCAGTTGGGAGCAATCTTAAAGATCATCTCATTTCAACACCCCTGGCAGGGATACCTTCCTTCTCCTTCTCCAATAACTGTACCTTAAGAGGAATGAGTCCTCTTAAAATAGAAATGAGTTATACTTTCTGGCTTTGCTAGAATTTTTCGTTATTACCATAGATCAAACTCCAGTACTGTAAGGGGAATATTGTGTATCTTGCTCCTCTCAGAAGTTGCATTCCAGCTGCTTCTAGAAAAAAAAAACCCAAGATTCCTCTTTCAAAGCTGGAGCATTCTTAGGCAGAAAGCAAAACCTGAAGATTTTCAAAATAAGTTTATGTCCCTCTCGGTCAATTCAGAGAACTCCTTTGGTGCAACTCTCTCTGCATCAGGTTTCAACTTCATGCAATTCTTCCACTTTTTCCAAATAATAAACAATTTTGGGGGGATTCCTTGGCTATCCAAATTCCATTAGTTATGTAAATTCCATCAGCCTATGCCTATCTCCAGATCCACATTTATTTGAAAATTTATTTGTGTCATGGATACCTGTGTTACTATATGTTTGCCAGGTTACCGGTTTCTATATGAGCACAGAATATGTACATTTTATCCAGAAATCAATCTGAGAACAGATATTCTGTTTAGTTCTAGCTTAAAACAGTGGGAAAGCACCAGCATGGGCCTAGGAATTATGTGCTGTTAGCAGCAAGCAGTTATCTTCTAAGCTGGTGACCTACATAGTGTTGAATCTGGTCACATCATGTTATGCCTCATTATGGCCCTGATCTAAAGTTTATTGAAGTCAATAGAAATATTCCTCTTGGCTTCAATGAGTATTCGATTGGACTCGTGTGTGAAACTGAAAGTGCAAAAGAATCCATTTCTGTTGTGGACAGAAATTCAGCATGGATAATTCTTTACTTTATTCTGAGAAAATTAACGCACTGTTTCTCCCATTGAGCCAATCCAGCTGTATATCCTTCATCCTGCATTTTTCACCCATAGATGCATTAATCCTGCTCTCCCAGCCTCCACAAACACATTGGTCCACAAGCACTGGACTTGCCCACAGCCTGTTTCAGTGGGGCTTTCCTGCACTTGTCCAGCTTCAAATACCTGAAATCCGCAGGTCTCCTTGACTTTCCTGGATCCTGGTCTCCAAGAACATCTCCTGTCTTAGTGCTTTGACTGGAGAATTGCTCGAGTCAACAGTTCACAAAACAGATGGCACAGGCTTGGCCAGTCTGGGACAACTTCCCAAAGATGCTGTGGAGAGCTCCTCCATCCTTCTGGCTGGAATCACGGGAAGCCATTGGAGGACAATCACCCTCACAGCAACACAGAGGGGTTCGCTGAGTACAGCCAGTGCTCCCAGTTCCTCCAGGTCTTAATGGACAATAGGTATTGGAAAATTTTGCCACTCAGTGTTGCAACTCTCTGCACAGGATGAGCGCCAGTTCTGGATAAGTCTGAATTGTCACTGCAATGACTGTGAATAATGGGGGGTTGTCTGTGGCAGAGGCCAGGCTGAAGTATGTTGGTCTGACACTGGTATAGGTGCACAACACAATTCCGGGGCAGGCAAGCAGGTACAAGCCACTTCTTGTGTCAGTTTGATTTGTTCCAAGGGGATCTGAGGTGCTGGCAACACCAACAACCTTCCCTGTGGGCAGGGAGGCTTCACTGCAGAGCAAATACACTCAGGAGCAGTAGGGCCCACCAACATACACACACAGAGCACAGAGAGAATGGAAGCTGCCATGAAGGCTTTCCTTTTCCAAGGTCTGGTATTACATGGTTGCAGGCATTTTCCCTGCGGATGGACGAGACACACAGAGCTGGTACACAGCAGCCATGTACAGAATGGCAGTGCAACACTGGTGTTGCAAACATACCACTATGTGCATTTCCATACTTGTGCCCAGAAATAAGTGAAATTAGTTTTCCGTGAACATTTGCAGCCAGTGCAAATTAATTATGGGTTATTTGCAGAAAATGAGCACAAAAGGGCACAAACATGAGCGAAAGGCCTTCATTCTTATGAATTCTCTTAACAGAAGAATTTGTTTTTATAGCAGATCTGTGTAAGGGGGAGGTGGGCCAGAGTGCTTCTGAGTACTGGCTTTATGTCATGGTTCCTCCCCCCAACATAAAGACATGAAAGTACTTGATGCTGTTTGCACAGACAATCCTCAGCCCCTGGCTCCCTCTGCCACTGGATGCTCCACACATGCAGGAAACACATCTGTGCTGGGGAGCACACATGTGCATGTGCCCAGCTGCACCACTGGGTGTTAGGCTGCAAAACAAAGCAAGTAACAGCTGATGCCTTACTTCTGCCCCTTAATACACAACATCTGATAGTCTTTAATGGTAGGAGCACATGGTGGCATCCCTGCCTCACCCAGTGCTCACAATCATCCCTGTTTCTCTCAAAGGACTGTCTGATGCTTTATTTCCCTATCATTGTCCAGTGGTTGCCTTCTCTCTCAACACAATAGGAGCCCTTCCCCAAAGACAAATATCTGTTCCTCATCAGTCTCTCCATAGATGCCACAACTTACAGCAGATGTGAAAGATGTGACAATAATGTGATTATTATCAACAATACAGCATAGATTTGCAGATTCACTGAATATTCTGAGTTGGAAGGGACCCACAAGGATCATTGACTCCAGCTCGTAAGTAAGGAATTGAACTCACAATTTTAGTATTATTAGCATCATGCTCTAACCATGTCTTATGATGACAAATAACTCCAGAGCCTCCATTTTATACAGGTTAACTGAGGGAAACATCAAGATGGAAAAATGAAGGACGCGGTTTTGAAGTACTCAAAGAAAAGGGTTACACAGTGGTGGGCAATCACTCCCACACAGACCATCAGCCCTTCTGCCTACATGAAGGGCAATGGACTCATAAATGTAAGGACATAATTTTGTGCAGAAAATGCACCAGGAGGACTTTGGGCAGCATTTAAGAACAAAGCATTAAGAGGCTGCAAATACTGTGCTGTGCAGGAGCAATTTCTTTCCCCCTCACCATTGCCAAGGACCTGCCCTGAGTACACAAGTGAGGAGGAAGACTTAGGGAGGAGCCACAAAACAGGAAGGAAAAGGGATTTACATTGTCTGTAGAGTAACAATTATTCCAGTGAAATACCTCAGGTGAATAGTACTGGCACATCAGAAAGTTTTTGTGCCAAACCAAAATTAGTGGTGTTCAGCTGGCTGCTGCTACATGACATTTCTAATAAAATGGATAAACAATTGGTCAGCAGCTCATAGCAGTCTTTCTGTCTCCATGGGGAGGAGTATCTTTTCCATATTTTCCACTACAGAAAGAGCTTGAAGCTCCATACGTCCACTACTGACTTAGCTCCTAAAGCACCACTTTGGGGTCCAGCAGCACTTTGGACAGACAAATGTCACGGGCAGAACTTGCTTTCCTGTAGCAATCTAATCCAGGGACAACTCTGGTTTTCCAAGGAACATCATTAATGTCCTCAATATTTGATGTCTCATTGATTTCTTTGGCCTTACTAATTGATGCAATCAGCTTCTCCACTTTGGTTGAGCATCATGACAGCTTTGCTTGACTCACCAAGGAGGTGACAAAAACAAGACTGTTTCTGTAAGGGCTGGGGTTTATACAGCGTCTTTGTGAACTGCAACAAGTCATACAGATCACATCTGGTTGTGTTGAAAGTTATTCTTCGCATACTGTCAAAAAGTAGAAGCTGACCCCAAATAGCTGCAAGCCCTTAACCATGATCCAGCCTTCCAAAAGCAAAGACTATACTCCAAGCTAAATGAAAACAAACAACTGCAAATTTCTTTTGCAATTACATGTAAAAATTCCAGGCAATGTGGTTCTGGAAAGTACATTTTGAACCTCATAATGCCAGATTTCTCAGCATCTTACATGACTTCCCAGAGCATGCAAGGAGTATCCTGTTCATCAGATTAACAGCAGCATATCTCCAATTTTAATAATCTGGCTGCTCAAAGCCAATCTAGACACAACTCTTTATGTGGCCCTGGGAGATCCTTTCTCCATCAAGAGCAAAATATACCCGTATTTGATAACTGGGATAACGGTTCAGCAATATCCTTATTCAAATCTCCCATTCTTCCTATAAAACCAGTAAAAGTTTATCTGAATAAATGTTCATTCACTTCTGGACTGTCTCCCGTGAGCTACAGCTGGCCATGACAAAGAGGCTCTGGAACACAAAAACAAATTAAAAGTCTCCTCCCATCACTGCTCCCTTTGCAGTGACTATTTTGGCCTGTAAAGTTTTTGCAGGAACAGATCCAACAAGACACAACTCCTGGGTGACCAGTGCTGAAAAGGCTTGCCATAGCCTTGGGCACAGTGCCTGCCCTCTCCAGCATCACCCGTGTTTGGATGGGATAACCACCATCTAGTGGTACGTGAAGGCCACTTCACCTTCCAGAGACACTGATGGTGTGACTTCCCATCTCTTCCCAGCTCCAGTTCAAATCTGCAGAGTTTTGCAGCACACACAAATCAGGGAAAACACAAAAATAGCAGAAGGTGGTGAAAAGCAAATGTCTCTATGAATGAAATGACAGACGAGCTTAAAGGAATGAGGAATTCCTACTCTACCGTAGGATTTTCAACATAAGTAAGTAATTTAAAAAAAATATATATATACACATTCCTTAACTGAAGCCACAATGGTAGTAGGCTGCCATAAGAGAATCTCCAGTGGCCCTCAAATGTATAGATTCCTCCAAGGGGAATCAGTGTTAGAAAAGTCCATCCACCTTGCTAAAAAGCGTGTCTGATATTAAGAACACTGAAGATTAATGGCTGAATACATCATTAAGTAGCAAGCTAGACCAATATCGGTGCTGACAGCAATATATTAATTTTTACCTCCTTCTCAGCAGCTAAATTAAACACTGCCACCCAAGAAGAAGAACACAGAGAGATGTAGCTCATCAGTTTTTTCATGTGCTTCTATACTATGCCTGCAAAAATGGAATTTTTTCCAAAATATTAGTGCCAAGTCCTCCTCAAGCACACTGTAGATCCATACGTGCAATTAATTTACCTTCACAAACTAATCAGGTGTTTCTCTCAGCAAAAGACCAGTTACATGTCTAATAAGCCATTTCTGGATACAAAAATCTCATTTGTGTCCACAATCATGCTCACTGTGAACCAAAATTAGACACTGGGTTTTGCAAGTCGTCTCCTTGTTACCTGCACTGCCTTCTTTTGATCTAACAAAAACATCAGAAGCTATGGTGCTTTTTAAAGATTCACTTGATGCAACTGGTCCAGATCAGGTGTCATTTTATAACCAAACACTTGTTGTGCTAATGTTTGCACAACGAGTGTTTTCCTTGATTTTTAATAGGCTTTAATGGATAACGTGGACTTGGCTGAAACAAGCTTGACAAAACATCTGTCTTCATGTTTGTCTACTTTTGGTGATGTCCACCAAACAGATCTCTGCCAGTGGAAAGCATATCAAGAAAACATGAAATATTTGCAACAGTACCTGCTCTGGTTTGATGGGCTCAGTTGTTGTGAAAATGTCAGAATAATGTTGTCTCTCAAAGACGCGATCCAACACTTCTAGCTGCTGCTGGGTGAAAAGGTCTCCTCGCATCTGTTTCCGAAGAAAATCTCTGCTTGGGAGAGAATGGCCATTTGGTACTGGAGATTCCTGAATACCTTTCAAAGAGGAGAGAGAAGGGGGAAAATGAGTAGTCTCATGATGTGACCTACAGTAAAGTGTTTTATTTTATCTCTTGAACAGATGTAGGTACCAGTACCTAAAGTGATGAAGGCTGTTTGAGAGGTTACAGTTTGCTGGAAAACACTCTGTAGAGTCTGGTATTACAGGCAACCCCACCAATGACTTCACATATCATTTAAAGGCAGGATGCAGGATAACAGTCACATTTTTGCCTGCATCACTTTTACTGTGCCACCTGGGAAGCTGTCTGGTTCACGGTCTGCACACAGGACAACACTCGGGATAAGTAGATGGCCTGATGATGACAGTCACAGTCAACTTGGGTTGACTCCAGCAGAAATGCTTTGTCCAGTCACCACCCACACACTCTGTCCTCTTCCTGTGCTACCTGCAAGTCCTGCTCAACTCCATCCCATGCTGAACTCAGCTCTGGCATGGACTCTCTGTGAAGCACTACCAGCAGCACTGGCCTGGCAACCCCAAAGCACTACCACAGCCAGTGTTGTACCAAAGTGGGGAATCCCTGGGCTGCAACACCCTCAACAAGGCCCAGTCCAAGACGCACTCCTGACCCTCCAATTCACTTTGTATTTCTCCAGCTTACTGGCAGGACTCAAACCTGGGCTCCAAAGCACATTTTTCTTCTTCTCCCTTCTGGCAGAGATTTTTAGCAGGAGTCATAAGTGACCAACCATGGCTGAAAAGCCATGAGACAAGTTTGAAAAATGTTTGATTGGCAGTCTGAAAAGACTCTTGCAATACAGGGACTTGTTTCGATTTGCTTTTTGCAGATTCACAGTGGTTTCCTGCTTTTCCTTCACCTGCCAGTGCAGGAAATATGTCTTTTATGCACTGTAAACTGAGATCTGCAGTATTCCCAGGACTCCAGGAGGTGGAACTCCAAGAACAACAGTAAATATCAGATTGCTTCTCCAGATGGCAACATTGAACTAGACAGAGGGAGGAAGTATTTTAAAAATAGCATCTAGCTGCCAGAATAGTTCTGAGGAGCAGAATTCAAATGCATCCTTAACAGCAAGATTTCCATGAGTGCTGCAGTTGCTTACAGTCCAAGAAGTCAGCAGATGAATAACATCACCTAGACCTCCTCTGGCAGATTCTGCATCAAGGTTTTTGATTGTAAGTATTGAGGTGATCGGATAGAGATGATCTGCACAAAAACAGCCCTTTGCTGTAACATCAGTTGTGTCCACAAGCCCAATGCTGGTCATCAGTAATACAAGGGATGGCTGGTGGACACGATTTTTCACAAAGGACTATTGATTTAAGATCATCCTTCAGCATAGATGGATTTTGCAGAAAATGCTGTCTGTCCAGAAAATCAGGCTCCTTTAAGGCAGAGTTCTCACACAAGGGGACAAACACAGGGAAATACCTCTTTCAACCTCAGCTGCTAACGCTGAATTTAAGCAGAACTCTACTTATACTGAACAGAAATTTGATGTTAGCAGTTAGTGCTGGAAACTTCCTTCTCAATTTGAGACCAGCAATTTCAGTGACAACAACTTTATACATATCCTTTTTAGGAAAAAGTCATGCAACTTTATCAAGGGTAGATTATGTTGGCTTTTGTAAAGTGCAAGGATCAGTTTATTCCACACAGGAAGGGAAACAATAACCTGAACCTGTGGTCTGAATAGGATGTCTGAGTGTGGAAAAGTAAAGCGGGATACAAGAAAGCAGTGGATCTTTAAACAGTTTGTTTTTATTTTTTTTTCTTTTTTTTCCTTCTTTTTTTTTTTTCTATTCTAAATCAAATAATATCTAATAGACCCTGTGCTGAGTTTAGTCAACCATGGCTTATAGAATTACAATTCTGCTTGGTAGCTGTATGGTAGCACAGGGCCAGGGAGACCCTGTCTCTGGAGCATGGAAATGTTGGTTTTAAATTTCAGGTTAAACTGTTATTCACAATTTGGCATCAAAGTTATAGTTTTATGCAGTTTCAGGATAAAGAGGATGACAAAAGGGAGTGAAATGACACAAGACAGGCATGACCTGAAAACTGTTCTTGGTGATTCCAGTACAGTCTGTGCATTGTTTGTGCACCCAGAGATTGGTAGTATAATGAGATCTCCTCATGTTTGAAGATGGAGCAGCAGTCCCACCTTTCATCAGCAGCACTTTTATTGTGGAGGGCAGCTCCAGATTTTTGGGAGTGACCACCTTGCAGAAGAGGAGGCCAATGAAAGGAAATCTGGGGGCAGCAGCCCCAGCCAGAGACAGGCACTGGAGCAGCATAATGCTGGGAAGGATCCCCCACCCCAGATACCAGCGTGTGAAGTCTAGGAATAAAGGCACCATCTGTGCCTGTGCCATCACAACCATGCATCTATCCCAGCTGCCCTTCATCCAAAGGGCAATGAGGCAGCAGACGACCCTAAGGCACTGCCACCAAAACACAAGGAAAAGAAGGGTGCAAGGAAAGTATGAGATCACGTGGAGATGGCAGTGGAGCTCTGGAGTGGTTTGGTCTCAAGGTCAGCATCTGGTATGTTGCTGGAAGCACAACATATGCTGCCAGCCAGAATGGGCTGCCAACTGACACCATTTGTACATCCCTGTTTGCCAACACCACCACACGCTGTCCTGAGGATGGGATCGGCCTCCAAGACACACTTTCCAGTGCAGTCAGGCCATCCTGGGATGAGGAATAATGTGTGCAGCATTTGTGCCAGGGAGGGACCTGGGCAGGAGTCAGACAGGACTGGGACCGCTGAGATGGCTGACACTGCACAAAAGGAACCACCCAAGCTTCCCTCACTGTCATAATCACCTGCTCTCTGCATCCTGTGGGCAAAGGAACAGCTTGTACTTTTGCACTGTGTTTCCCAAATTCAGACTTATTGCCAGTTAGTTCTGGATTCCACTGTAGAACTAAAGGGCTTCCTGTACACTGCGTATGACATACAGGAGTTCATGAAGGTCTTCAGGATATGTTTGGCTGTTAGACATTATATAAATAATACCATTAACATTATACATTGTTTAACTAGAATATCTTCGATAATTAAAATACTGTTGAAAGGCTTGAAACAATTTTAATTATAAATAGGCTCCAGGGAGTGGTAAAAACATTTTTCATATATTCAGTGCATCCACATAGGGTTGCATCCATGTTTTATTGACAATAGCACTACATGTATACCTACCTACTCTGCAAAACAATTAGTTCCCAATTTAATGGCATTTTTCCAGAAATTCAAATAAAGAGCAGAGATGTAACGCTCTCCTTAGTACAAAAGATTACATTCTTCCAACAAACATTCCTGTATAAGATTGTGCATATGGGATGACACCATTACCCCACAGTTTCCTGAACTAGTTCTGATGAAATGCATTGAGATGTAATGCACTGAGACCTGTCACAATGCTGCAGGGAGAGACTGCACATGCTGCTCCTCCAGCACGAGGGCTCCAGCATGTGCCATGCCTGTTCAAACAGCCACCCTGCCATCTGATTCAAGTCCCTCCCAGGCATCCCACCCAGCCCAGAACACTGACTCGGTTTGCCATAGATCTACACAGCTTGGAGAGCAATCCCACCTGCAACCTGCAGCTGAAAGTCTTGTCATGTTGGAGACAGGTCTGAATAACATCTTCCCTGGTTCCAAACTCACTGATAGGCATTTTCTTGGCAGGGAAAATGCAATCCTTTCTCACTCTGAAATGCATGGACACCTTCTGTTTATATATTGCCCAGAAAAATTGACCTGTGGTTTCACAACAAAAGCCAGACATGCTGCTAAAGAAGCTGGCCTGCCTTGGACATAATCTTGGTATCAAACACAAGCAAAGATTTTGTGCAGCTAGCCAAAGTTGGAACAACCTACGAAAAGCTGGGAAGAGTTAGGCACAGAAGAGGTCTGCATCTGACCAGAGAAACCACCCACAGTCTTGCTGACAAAAGACTGCCCAAGTGCTATGGATATCATCCAGAAAATGTGGAGTCACTGCACGGTTTGGGTTGGAAGGGACCTTACATACCATTAAGTTCCAATCAGCTGCCATGGGCAAGGACGCCTTCCATAATTCGGGTTGCTTAAAGTCCTGTCTGACCTGTCCTTGGACACTGCAACTAATACATCTTTGTTAATTGAGAGCAAGTTATTTTCTGAGGACCTAAGCAAATAGCAAGATCCGTTGAAAGAATTTGATAAATTGAGATCTCATTTTTCTAATGCAATTCTGTGGTTAGATAGTCATTCATGACATCTTTTCTGAAACAGCAGGAGAATATTTGAAATTACTAAATACAAGAAAACCAGAATTTTAGCAATCCTCACCATACAACTCACTTGATTTAAAATACTGTTTCTAAGACTACAGACCAAAATAATAAGAACAAAAGACACTATCTTCACAGAACACTAAAGCATATTTAAAAGCTTTAAAGCTTTATATGAAAACAAGGCCTAATATAAAAATATCAGCAAAAAGCACTGAAATACAGAAATGGGTCAGCTCCAGCATTTTTTATACTGATAAGGACAACAGCACAATTTCAGATAGTGATAGCACAAGGGGGAAGGGTTTTAAACTGAAAGAAGAGAGGTTTAGATTAGGAAGGAATTGTTCTCTGTGAGGGTGCTGAGGCTGTGGCACAGGGTGCCCAGAGAAGCTGTGGCTGCCCCTGGATCCCTGGCAGTGTCCAAGGCAAGACTGGATGGGGAAAGTGTCCCTGCCCATGGCAGGGGGTGGAACAAGGTGTTCTTTAAAGGTCTGTTCCACCACGAAGTATTTTAAGATTCTATGGTTCTATTTAAATAGTGTATTACAGTGTGGGACAGACCTTGCCCTGGTGCAGTTCCACTTGAGAGTCTCAGCAAGGTGACAACACCTGAAAAACAGGCACTAACTGCAAATCCAGCTGGACTAATATTTCCAATGTTATTAATAATAAAGGTGTGCCGTGAAGTGTGCACCTCCGTGGTAGATTCATCTGATGCAATGTTCTTCTGAAGATAAAAGGAATCTACTGGTTTCAGATTTTCAGGTTGTTTGGTTTTGGGTTTTTTGGTTTTTTTTTTTTGCCTTTTTTGTTTTTGTTTTTAATATGCTTCTACAGGGTAAATCAAGGAAATACATAGCTAGTGCCATGAACAGCCTACATTCGTAAAGGACATGATTTCTGCCTCTAATTTGTACTGTCCAACTTCATTACCTGTTATCATACCTAATTACTCCACCTTATAGGGAAATGCAGGCTAATTAGGGAGGATGTTATTCACCACATTTAAAACATTATGAAGCAAATGAAATATTACCAGGAGGCAAAAAGGTGATTTGTTTTCTTGTAGCATGCCTGTAAATTAGTCCAGAGAAGATAAAGACTCTGTTTAATTACCACGTGGAAGGTTTTGTTTAAAATGTAAGCTGAATTTTCGTACCACCTTCTCAGGATTGTATGTATTTGGCAGAAAGCTGCCTCAGAATGCTCTTCCCAGCAAAGCATTAGTTTCAGGACCACATATGTGGAGAGAGATCTTTGTATTTACACTATTCAAATTTTCTAAGCCCTGTTATTTCTTTTTCCGAGGGACAATATGACTAAAAAGGATCTTTATATTTTAAAGTGTATATAGCTGATCACTGTGCAAATATTTTCAAGAGAAATCACTATATTTCACAAAGGTGGGTATGAGTTTTATTGTAGATCAAAGTGAGAAAGAAGGGGAAAAAAAAGATAAATCATCAGAGATCCAAAAATACTTTTCATTTGGAGAAGACATCAGGCCATTTCAGTGGCACTGATAGAGTCTCTGCTCTGTCTCCATTACCCACTGAAGGCAGCCGGAGTCAGGAGCTGACTACGTTAGATTATATTCCCTATAAGATGGTCACCAATATATATATATATGATCTTCAACCTCTATTGATTGACCAATTTCACAAGCAAAGACTGGTGAAATGAAGCTGAAATGAACATCATGCTTTAACTCATTGAACCCATCAGGCCTGAGTTAATCTCACTGCCCACTGTCTCTGATAGAATTCAATTGATCAATCATGTTTCGGTGATAGTACCATTTCAGTGGCTTATTGCTTCTTCATTTCAAGCCTTGACCTGTTAGATATACTTGGACCAGCTCAGCTCCTTCTGGAGACACAGAGACCCATATCTGCCAACAGCAGTGCATTGTCCTGCCTCCTAGCACAGGAAAGCTCTGGGAAGCACTGGTGAATACTCTCACCTTCATGTTGTTTTTACAGCTATTCTACCAACTTTGCAGTCAAGATCAGTGTGAGGATGAAGAATCTGAGTGGCCTGAGCCCACTGCCCTCTGCTCAGTGCTCGCACAAGCAGGGACAGTGACAGTTTGGTGGCCATCTGGCTCCAGCCCTTGTATGCAGCAAAAGCAGCACACGCTACCAGTACTTAGGTAGACTGTCCCTGGAACAATCCCAGCTGGACACTGCCAGCACACTTGCACACCCCGGAAGCACAGGCCTGGCCAGGGTTTACCATACTTGTGGTAGCCCTGGATGGCAAGGGGTTCTTCAGGGATGTTTCATCTGCCATTTAAAGGTATAGCCAGCCTGAGTGCATCCCATTTGTGGCCTGGCCTCCCTCCTTCCCTTTGCTCCTGTAGAGTCCCCTGCACTGCTGGAGACAAGGGTCATTTGAACCTTGCTCCCAGCTGCCTTTACTCGAGCCAGCAGGAACTGGAGGGTTCCTGGCTCTTCCCAGGCTGCCTTCACCCCATGCACAGTCTTGCAGACCAGGCTGCATCTCCGTAGCTCCCTGAGATGAGCCCTCATCACACCACACTCCTTCCAGCAGCACCCATCTGCAGTGCAGTGCAAGTCCAGTTGGTGCCTGCACATCCAGCACCAGATTTGCACTGGCTCTGGGGAATGGAAGAAGCAGGACAAAAGGAGCTCTGCCACATCATTGGCCTGTCAGTGCTGCTCTTCCTAAAATGCTAGGCAGCACAGTGATTAGCACTTTTATCACTAACCAGACACCTCTGGTCCTTCACTGTTGTGTGATGGAGCTCTTCTCCACCATGAGGACATTTGTCTCTCTTCTGTAAGGCAGCTGGAGGTCCTCCCTCATGTGCAAGCTGAAGTCAGGCTGTATACCCACATACAAGCTGGAGCTGTGCCAGTACACCCTTGAGATGCCACTCCACAACATTGCTGCAAATCTGCACAATGAAGATGGTTATGAGACTCACCAACGAAGGGGGTTTTATTTATTGAGCAGATTTCCCGTGAGATTACAGCTGTCCTCTTCCTCCTCCAGTTATTTTAATCCCACTGTAGCCATATGTGGAAATGTTTTTATGTATCTCCTAGGAAAAACCTCCCATCTCTGCCATCCCACATTCAACAAGGATATGGTGGGACCTCACACCTCAGCAGCCCTAATGCTTGTGAATCTGACAGCGTATACATCTGAGCAAACATTTGTGCAAATAGTGCCACTGAGTGGAGCTGGATTGCTTGTGCACCTACCCAGACTGCCATCAGGATGGACTTTACTCATGCCTCAAGCCTTGCACGTACAGGACACAGCCCTGCAGCCTGCACAGTCTGCACCCGGGGGCAGACAGTACCCCTGGGCGGGGGAACTTCCCACACGTCAGAGCATCTGACTGCAGGCCTGGACTTGTTTTGCTGCCCAGCAGCTCCAGCAAGGGCTGTGGTGGTGGAGGAGAGCTGGTTGGACTGCCCCCTGCAATGCTGTAGGACCCCAGCAGAGCTGGCTGTGCTGATGTGCCCACCCCAGTGGGGATCCAGGCACACAGTAGTCAGAAATCTGTAGAGCAGCATGTGCTGGTGTGCTGACCATCCCTAGCCTGGCAGCTCAGCCTCCATGCAGCAACCTCAAGGAACCACAGGGATGCCCATGGGCACCAGCCCTGCAATGTGGCAGAGTCTACCTGAGAACAGTGGCTGGAGGGAGTGATGAAACCACTGGGAGTTTTGTGACTGCTCTTCTGCCACAGTTATATATTTAAACAACAGCAAAAATTATGTCAGTGATACCCCCCTGCATGAAGGGGATTTTAGAAGTGCAGAGATGAGGGTTGAAAGGAAGAGACTGAGAGGAACAGAGCAGATGCCCCAAGGCTGGCACAGGGTGGGAACATGCATCCCACCATGGCTTCTGGGCCACAGGAGACTGTGGGCACCTGGAAAAGCCTCTTGGTTCATGGTACCCCTTGGCCAGCTGCAGTATGATGTGCAAATATGCTTGCATTTCTGTGATTTCTGTAGTAACTAAGGTGAGCTGTAACTCCAGTAATTATACACAAAATGTCATGACGAGTTTCTTTAAAAATGATTGTGTGAAACTGATTCTTTTCCTAATCCATTTTTCTAAGCTGTGTTCAGCTTTAGAGACATGCACTTTATATCATCTACTCCCAGCTCAAAGGGGCATATTTAAAAGGTTGTTAATAGCTTATTGAAGCAATTTTAACATACTTCCATGCCATGTCATAACATATATTTTCATCACTTTTTTCAAAAAAATGTTTTCTATGTCTGCCTGGGTGACAAGGACTAATGCAGGTTGCAGATGAAACTGTGCTCTGCGTAGGTTTGGAAATGCTAAAATGACCTCTTGTTTCAAATAAGAGGGAGAGGATTTACAGCTCTGAGAAATACTGAGACCGAAATTTGACAGCCAAAGGAAAAGTGGTGGTAGGACAAGCAGCCCAATGGGGTCTGCACAAACAGTGACCAGCTCTGGAATGTGAGCTCTGCTGTGTCCCAGCAAGCTCTGCCTGTGGTGGGAAGCCTTCAAGCAAGGCAAAGCTCCTAAGAAATGCAGAGGAATCCCAAACAGCAATGCTAGTCCTCCTAAAATGCACATTCCTAGCAAAACATTGAACCAGCACCGCCAAGATATGATGAGGCTGGATTTACTAAAAGCAAAGGAGAGAAAAAACCTGTGGAGGGTGCAGCTTGCCCTACCAGCAGCGGTACTGTGCATTGTCTTACAAATGGAAGGTGTCTGTCCACATTTCCTATGCAATTATCCACAAAGACCACTAATAAAGAGTTCTTAATATTTGCAGACTTTTCATGTGCATAAACAAGATACCTCCTGATTTAAAAAAAAATATCACAAACTGTGTTCTCAGGCCTTCAAGTGTTGAGTCAAATAAGGAACCAATGTCACAGATGAAGCCAGCATGATGGCTTGCAGCCATAATGCAATACACAAGAATAAAACACCATTATAACACGTAATATGCAGCTACAGATTTTTACAAGTAACACAAAGTGTAATGATATTTTTATATATTTTATCTGCATGCATTAGTTGGAAGAAATTATGCTTTAAATATCCTCCATGGCTGTGTAGTATGATTTTAACACTTAAATTCCCGTGTGCTTCTTACACCTAGGAGCCACATCTATCCTTTGGCTTCATTTCCTGTCTACCTGAACACAGACAGACTCTGGCACGGTGACCATAAGCTGGAGGGTGTTTGAGTTACCACCATGCAGTTTGCTGCCGATGGCATTGTCTGGCAGCTCCCAAAATCAGGAAGGTCACCAGCAGTGCCCCAGGGATTAGCACTGATGGGACATCCCCACAGCTGCACCCACCCTGTGCTGGGTACCCTCTGGCATCCTCCAGCCTCAGCACCCACCACCAGGAGGGAGGGTACAATGCTTCTGTCACCACCCCAACCCTCACCACTGCAATTTGGGGGATTTTGTCAGCTGGCACAGGAGATGCTGTGAATGAATGGGATGTGCAGAGCAAAACTGGGTGGGGTGAACAGTGGACACTGTCTCTCTCAATGTCTTTGAGAGTTTCGACATGGTTGCTCACCACCTCCTCCTGGAGAAACTGATAGGATGGAAAACTGGGCTCACAGTAGCCTTCTGAAATGCAGCCCAGACAAATGCAAAGTCTGGCACTTGGGAAAACATAATCCAGGAGTGCATCACAAGCTCAGATCAGCCTGGCTGGGGAGTAGGTCTGTTGAAGGGACCCTGAGAGTGCTAGCAGACACAAAACTCAGGAAGAATGACCAGTGGGCACCTGTGTTGCCAACAGAGATAGAGAAGTCAATGCCACACTGTTCTCAGTATCTGGAAATGCTGTGCTCAGTTTTGGACACCACAGTGCCAAACAGATGTGGACAGGCTGGAGGGGTCAGAGAAGGGCCACAGAGATGAATCAAGTGCTGGGTGGCTGCCATACAAGCAAAGGCTGAGTGATCTGAGTTTGTTCAGCCTTAAGGAAAGAAGGCTTAGAGGAGACCTTATTGTCAGGTTTCATTAATAAAAGTGTGCCTGTAAAGAGAACAGAAACTCCCTTTTTTACAAGGAGTCACATGGAAAAGTTATGGGATAGTGGGTACAAGTGAGTCCTGGGGAGATTCCAGTTGGACACACAGAGAAAATAATTAACAATGAGAACAAGCAGCCACTGGAATAACCTCTGCAGGGCAAAGCTGGATTCCTCAGTGCTGGGCACTTCTAGGATTTGGCTGGGCAGGGTATTGGGCTGTCTTGTCTAGGCCATGCTTTTGCCAATAAAGGTCGGACCAGACAGTGCATGAGGCCCCTTCCAGCCTGGTGTTGTAGGATTCTATATGAAAAAATTAGATGGTGACCCAACAAAAATGTTGTGCTTCTGTACGTGCTTGTATTTTATGGTTCTGCTGTAAATGACACACTGGAAACTGAACAAAATTAAATAGCCAAGATTTTACTTTTAAGGAAAAACAGTGTAGCTCTTTTCTAATTGCTGTAAGTAATTAGTGTCATCTAAACATTAATTATTTATCCTGCAGCAAACTTAGCAATATACAGTACAACTCCCTTGATGCTGTGCTTGTCACACAGAAGCCCTTACTAAGCACGTGTGGGTGAATCTCCCTGCATGTATTTGTGTTATTTCAAAACCTGATTTCATTCAGTGAGAGGTTGAGGGGATCACTTTTTGGGCCTCATCACAGAAATTCTTGCTAAGATCTCTTGAGCTGGAGAGCCTGTTCCTGCAGCTTCAGTTGAGACAAAGACTCCAGGAACACTCTCACCACTCCAGCAGGTGAGGGTGAGCTCATATCTGTACCAGTTTTTCCAATCTCACTTATTTCCATTCAATTTAAAGAGGTAACTGCTCCAGGAAAAGAATAATAATTAATTTTTTTCCCACATATTTTACTTATTTAATTTTATGTATGTATGTATCAATATATATTGGGGGGGAAGCGAGAGAGAGAGAGAGAGAGAAAGAAAGAGAGAGAGA
>VZDJ01000492.1:386731-414858 GCA_008694505.1 Cyanoderma ruficeps
CTCTCTCTCTCTTTCTCTCTCTCTCTCTTTCTCTCTTTCTCTCTCTTCCTTCCTTCCTTCCTTTCCTTCCTTTCCTTCCTTTCCTTCCCTTTTCCCTCCTTTTTCTTAGAGAGAGAGAGGGAGGGAGGGAGAACCCTATGTTCGAACATAATTTAGTTTATTCCCCTTTCCATATCTCAAAGGAAAATCTATATCTCCCCCTGGAAGGCCATTTGCCCTCTGTTATTGGGAGCTGAGGTATCACAGCAGTGGGCAATTTGTTTCAACCAACTACCGCCAGCCCATCAGGACTCCTCAGGACCTCTGCCATCTCAATGCAATCGTATCTGTATTTCCATTTATGATTTGTTTTTAACAGCTGCAGTACCCACTAGATGAATGGGTTTCAGATCTCAGAGTGTGCCCACCCCTTCCTGCCACAGCCACCTCCTGTCCCAAGATGCTCATCATCTTGATGATGCAGATTTCTGCCTGTACCGCTGGCAGAGACCCTTTTTAGCTCAGGTTGCTGCTCCCTGACTGTTGTGTCTCAAGAGGTGGCAGGGTGGCCAGAGCTGCCAGAGATTGTAAGCTGTTCCCATGACAAAGAGCTGCACAAATGGCCTTTGACACATGGTGAACACTGGGAGCAGGAACCTATCCAGGGGCTGCAGATGGGCTCACCTTACTTTGCCATGGGGATGGGGGCTGCCCCTGTGCACACCCACCACCCAGGCAGCACTTGGTCTCCTCTGACCTGGGGAAAGTCTAACCAAGACATGGGACCTGCTGGCACCTACGCTAAAGCAATGTGTCAGACATCACCCCCTCACTGCTGTGACTTCCCAGAACCGATGGAGACCTCTGGCAAAAGACCCCAGAACATCACTCCTCACAAGCAAACATGCACCCCATCACAATATCCTCAAGCACCCCTGCCCATGCCTGCAGGGACAGAGAAAGGGAATGGGACCACATTACACTTATGGGGCTGGAGGGTTTGAGGCGAGCATCAGTGATCAAATCAAACATCTCTGGCAGCCAGAAACCGGCAGCAGCACTGAGAATTGGAGGGGGACAAAGAAGGTAAAGCACAGTTGAAGTGCAATCAGGATGAAAAGGAGAATGCCAACTATCAATGAAGAGTCCTCAGGTGCAGACTACAGCTGAGTCAGCAGCACAGTAGTGGATTAAACCCCTCCAGCCCTGCCCACACTGCCTCTGACTTCCCACAGAGTGTCTGGGTTCACCAAGGAAAAAACCAGAGACCACAAGTCCAAGAAAAAACCAGAGACCACAAGTCAAAGAAAACTCCAAGAAATAATCTCTCTGTATGCAGAAGTAGCCTTTATGCCTTTACCTCCATCGCTCCACAGTGCTGTGCACATACACTGGGGCCTTGAATGGGTGCAGAGAAAGGGGTGTGCAGGGGTGCAGCATGAGAGCAAACACCTTGCCATACATGAACCTTCATCCAGCCAAGCACTGAACACTTTGTAATCTCCTATCAGCCAAGTCCTACCTGTTACAACTGTCTGTAATGAGCCCAAAAACTCTTTGGCATTTCAGAAAAATGCAGGTGAGTTTATTCTGGGCGTGCCAGGTACCAGGGTGATTGTCACAGGACTGACAATTACCTTCATAACAAGGTTTTGGACCTTTTTGTAAAGGCTTAGCAAGGTTTAAAAACCTGGGCCCATGTATTTGAACAATGCACTCAGAGAGTGAGAGAACAAACTATGAGGAATGCACCAGTGTGCACATACACACCTACAACTGTCTCTTCACTTAAAACATACATACACTGTATGAATATACATACATAGTGACCATCTATATACCATCTGTCCATCCATATAGCTATTACTTATGCAGAGATGTTGATAAAGAAAAAATCAAGGGTACTAGAAAAGACCTCTTCACCCTTGGCAATGTTGATTATTGACTGGTTCATTCAGTACCTGATGGAGATAGTGTGATTGCCTGGGAGGTAGCTTGCAGGTTTCTAAACTGAAGGCTCCAGAATCAATTTTGTGGTAACTGGTTAGATGTGACCAGCTTACAAACTCAGCATGGGTGTCAGGAAGCAAATCCAAGTAGCACCATTACTTTTTTTGAAGTATCAGGGGCGAGGGAAGGCTCCTGGTTGAGCAAGTCACAGGAGAGAGCAGAGATTAACAATTTTGACTTGTTTTCATCTCCAAGGTGACAAACAGGTACACAGCAGGTCGTGGCTGGTGGTGCAAAATGATGCTGAAGCTCACAGCTTGCACAGGAAGATTTGTCACTCCTGAAGTGAGGACAGTGTCAACAGCTTCTGCTGAGTGAGACTGGCTTGGCTGGAGATCACCACTTCCTCCTCTGTCTGAGAGGCCACTCCTCATGGTGGCTATGGGCTAATGGCAGCCCCCACCCTCAGCTTCCCTCTGGGTCTGCCCAGAGAGGGGCAGGACAGAGAATAGGAGCTTCTTGGAAAGCTTGGCAAGAACTTTTTCTTGGTGGCCAGAGGCTCCTGCCCCACTGGTGACCAAGGGAGCTGCACATGGATACTCCACTGCTGAGTAATTTTTCCACTCCTCTGAGTGATGAAATAGCACCAGTTTCACACTCTGGAGTCAAATCATCAACTCAACAGCTCCATTTTCACCCATGACATCCTAAGAGAAAGTATTCTTTGGAATTTGCTTCAACTGTGACAAGGATCTGGAAGTATAACTCAGCATTCAGAAATGAGACCAAGAGGTTCCAGAGGTTTACACTGACATGACACACCAAACACTAACTTCATGTGGAACCATGACAGATTCCAGCATCACCACATCCTGACATCCTTCTTTAAGGCAAACTGATCCTGTAAGGTGCTGTGGTGGTGAAACCATCAGGTACCAAATGCCACTGCAACAAGTAACATGTAGGTGTAAGAGAGGGAGAATAGGTAAACTGAACAGTTACACAAATTTAAAACTCCGAGGCACACACCTAAACAGTTCCGAAATAATCTTCCTTGGATTCAGGCATGCCTATAATTATGTTCCTCCCATCGCTGAGCACTAATAACAGTTCTGGGCCACTCCCCATTGCCATCCAAAGACATGATAGATGGGGACTGTTCTTTGTCCCCTGACTGGTGCTAGGCAGAAAAAGACAGGCTCTGCTCTACCAAAAAACCTCCCTCTTCCAGAAACGCCAACTCCTGTGTCCTCCTGCCTGAGAGAAAATCAGTGTGAGAATGGGGAGAGGATGGCTAGGTGCTCATTCTTAAGGAAGCAACTGGAAACCCAAGGAATCAGAGAAGAAAAAGACTGCTGCATGACTATTTCGTATTAGTTGACGTACAGACAAAAAAAGTCAGGCGCTGTCAAGCATGAAATCTTATTGGGACAATAGAGATGGAATTGCCACTGCTGACAGCAATGTTTACAAGGGCATGATGTGTCGATGCTGCACAGCATGAAACCAGCAGCCCCGTCTAGCTCTGTGGATTGTAACAAGAGGCAAAATATCCCATTTGGGACAGATAGGAATTGTACCACCAAAAATAACCTCTCAGGTGTAAAATCCATTACAGGCGGATGGAAGGAAATGCAGAGGAGCCCAGTTGGCACAGCAGGAGGCTCCTGAGCTTTCTCCAGCCAAAGCACATAGCAAACATGGTCTCTGAGAGATGCCTTGACAGTGGGTTTGAGGGCTTCCCTTCACCTCCAGACAAGAAAAGGTGGAGTAAAGGGAGCAGGAATATGCTCCTCACACTGTAGGCTCTGACATTAAGCCAGAGGGTATTTTCAGGCAACGTGCAAGATTCTGGACCATCGGCCTGCCTTCAGGCACTCCGAGCCCTGTTATCAGACTGCAGAGAAACCAGTACCACTTCTGAAAGGTCTGAGTTTTTCAAAAGCCTTCACCACCAAATCTGCCTAACTCAAAGGAGCTGTATACAGGGCAATCTGTCAGCTGAGCCCAACAAGCCTTAAAACTGCTAATTTTGAGACCTTCCAAAGAATAATCCAACAGGCAAATGTCCCAGGGACAGCACACAAAAAATTGTATTGCAGAGAAAGTGAACACAGAAGGAGTACCTTGACTGCAAAGGTCAACAATAATTGGTCAGAATTATAAGGAGGGAGGCTGAAGCATGCTTAACCAATATAGGACATTCTGGTGTCTTCACCTGAAATGCTCAGCCACCATGAAGCCTTTGATGTGCACACTTGTGCATCAACTGCTCACAGCTTCTCCCTTAGGGTTGTGCCTTCTCTGTCTCATGAAGCACTGAAATGCAAAAGGAGGATATGTATCCTGGCCATTAGATGCAGCAGCGTGGGGGTGAACAGTGCCCGCTCCAGCAGAGCTATGTGACAGCTCATCAGGCAAAACCCAGCACCCCAGCAGTTACTGCAGCATCAAAGGGAAATGAGGCTCTGCTGTGTGAGATGGCTACCACTCAACAAAGCTGTTCTTACAGATGTTTCCCCACTGTAAGTTTTCTTTCTTTGCATTTTGTTGACTAAAAGTTGATGTGACTCATGTAAAGCACCTGGAAGAAGCACCTTGTGATGCCATAATTCCCACAAGAGCAGAATCCTATCAACCTTGTCCTGCTCTGCTAATCAGCATCTCTGGAGTCCTGGTCTAGTGGAAGGTGTCTCTGCCCATGGCAGGGGGATCAGACTAGATGACCTTTAAAGGTCTCTTCCAAACCAAACCATTCTGCAATTCTGATTCTAGGTCCTATGAGGGACATCTTTGCTCTCTGCCTCTGTGCCATCTTGCAAGATGTCAGAGAACCATAATGACAGGGCTGCAGGAAGTTTCTAAACAAATGAAGTGCTGATGGGGGATGCACATCCCTACTCAGTCTGTGACCAAAGAAAATCAGAGAGAAGCTGATGCAGTCTACAAATGTTTCATTGTACCCAGCACCCCATTACAGAGCTACAGGGAAGCATTTTTACGAAGATGGAGTGCCCATGTGATCAGAAAACCATCGCATTTCACTGATGTTAGTACCTGACAGAATTCCAATATGCTGACCTCCACTGTGGACATCTCTTTTGCCATGCTGAAATCAGCCAGATCAGTGCCCAGCTGATAGGAGATTTTAACTGGATTTCCTTTCAATATAAGACATCTCAGCCAAGAATCCTTGGTTCCTAACTCCCCCTGTAATATGGGTCTGCAAGAGCAAAGGAAAATCAGTCTCCAGCTAGAGCTACAACCTTAGAGAAATTATCATAGGTATATGCTGGCTACAAATATCTCTTAGCAGAATCTCAGATGAGATAAAACATTGGCAAGCTCCACACTCACATCTTATAGTCACCTGAAGAGAAGACATTGGTTGCTTTCAGAACACCAACTGCTCTTCCCATCTCTGAAGTCATGGGCACCATCATGTGGGCAGTCACTGCCCCAGAAGCAAAAACCCGCAAGAACAAGAAAGAAGCTGTGGAGGCACCTCCCTAGCTAAGGCTCTTGAAGAAAATGGAGACAGGAAAGGCTGTGGGTCTGAAACTAACTCAAAGCTCAAGCAAAGTTGCTCCATCATTATGGGTGGAGTGCAGTGGCGTGAGTGCACTCCTGTCACAACAGAAGAGCTGGAGTACAGAGAAACATATCTCAGACCACTTGGGGCAGACAACCCAGAAGTACACACAAAACAGAAAATGTCCAGCTGAATATCTAATTGAATACCAGGTGTAGTTGAAGGTTCCTGACCATGGCAGGGGGCTGGAACTAGATGGCCTCTAAGGGTCCTTCCCACTCAAACCATTCTGTGATTCTGTGATTGTATGGATATGAAATGGGGAAACAAGTTGCAATCAGTCTTGTTGTGGAGGTTCAGCAAAACATCAGTGCAATACTTCATTTATCAGACACTCAAAAGTCCTACTGGAGCAGGTAGGGACACCCCTCTCTAGATTTTCCAAATTAGGACTTCCTTTTCCATCTGTAAACTCTTCTCAAGTAAAAAAAAAGAGTAAAAAGAGGGATTTGGCTTTTTGCAGCACATCTGGATGCACCTAAAATACAGCTTTTGGTGCTTGCTCATGGATGGCTGTTGCTGCTCTGCCTGAGCTGCTGGATGCCTAGACCCCCAGAGAACCACTGGGCAGGCACAGGCATACAGCAGCCTCAGGAGGTGCAGGTCATGCAGACAGCCTGAGCACCAGGGGCTGATGGCACATTCCTGTGCCCTGCACATGCTGGCTACACTTGAGCCAGTGCATGTCTGCTGAGAAGCACGTCTTCCCCTGTGCCCATCTGTAGTCCCATGGCAGAGCAAGCCCTGATCCCAGGTTTGTGCTTCAGCATAAGACTCAGCAAGGAAACCCCCACCATTTGTAAGCACTACAGCTCTCTCCGAGCTTTACCATATCCTCATCACTATGCCATGACAAATTTGTAAAGGGGTCTTCTCAAGTTCTGGCACGTCCAGGAAATACAGACAGCCTGCAGGTATGAATCCAGGGCTCCTGCAGACTTGCTATGACCAGCTATTTACATAATTAGCTAAAAACCACGCAAAGTGCAAAATGCATTCACCGAGTCTGATAAAAATAATCCCCAGTGGGACTATTCTGCAAATACCAGGGGAGGCCAAAATGGGCAGGATTCAATCAATAGTGCACAACTACGTCTAGCAATGAAAAGCCCTCAATGCAAAGAACACACACAAAGGGCATGGCAGACAAAAACTGAACTGGAGAGATCTGCCAGTCTCAGGACATCTCCATTTTCTGCATCTCACTGATTTTTCTCTCTGCTCATGGGGAATTTTGCAGTCACCAACAACAAGCAAATAACAGCTTACAATATTAACTCCAGAGTTTCCAAAAGCACTAACAGAAAGGGGTTTTCCACTATCATTCGGGATTTCAGGAGGCTCTCATTTCAGTCAAGGAAATAATTCTGATTTTAAAATCCCAGTCAGCTTGAATTGCTTGAACCAACTGCGACAACAGCAGATTTCAGTCCCTACATGATAATCCTGGTGCTGGAGCTGCACAAAGTGCAGCTATGGAGAAGGCAGCTGACCTGATATTACCTGCAGAACTGTTTACTTCTTCCTTAGGGGCAGGAGCACACTTGGGGAGAGCAGGGAGACCATGGCCTGGTCACACCCTCACCCTTGTGATCACCCCACTGTACAAATGGAACAAGGCAATGGAAAACCCACTACTGCTTCTGGGGCACAAGGAAAGCCTGACACAGAAAGACATGACACTTGAAGAGCTCTTGATTCGACAGAGTTGCCAAATCATTTACTTAATGCCTTGGTGTTGGACCTTTTGTGTAGGAACGAGCCCCTGGCTCTTTCCACCAGCACCTGGACTGGCCAAATCTCTCTTCCAGAGTAAACCAGGCTGAGCCACTGCGGCTCCCCTAAGCTTCCTTCATCTCAAACATATTTGAAATTCAAGCATTTGTTGTAACAGTGCAGATGTATGCTGACCCAAGAGACACTGATGTACAAAAAGGGAAAAAGTAGAAAATCCAGCATCACACATCATGGTATGAAGTGTGCGTCCCTCCTCTCGCAGAAACACATTGTTCAAGAGCAGCATATGAAGGAAACTAGCCACCAAAAAAAGCCGAACAATCTTTTCTTGGTTTTGTTCTTCAGACTTCTCAAAAATTACTGTTATAATTTAAAAAGCGGAGTACTAATTGTGAAAGTTTGTGAATAATATAATTATTCATTGTAATAATCCATTGTTAGGCAAAATCACCTCTCTCTGTATATACAGATATGTGATAGATGCATAAGAGACACAAAGATACATGCTCTGTACACGCACATAGGTACATACATGTATTGTGACTACACCTCAGCATTTCCTCCTCTCTAGATTCTGCAGATTTCTTGATAAATCAGAATTACTCATCTTGCTCATGAGTTTTCTACTTAATTTATATTAGCATTTATAACAAAATTCCATCGAAACTGACAAGTCCTGCTTTTCCACAAAACTGCTTCTTCTTTCAAAAATGCATTCCTACAAAAGAATCCTGGCCAGTCCCAGTACTGGCACCATCAGGATGATCTGACAAGTCACCTACCCCTAAACTGAATTTCAGCTAAATCCATATGAAGAGGTTGTTCCTTGAAAAACATCTAGCAGTCGACAGCTCCTGATGAGAACAGCTGGAGCTTTAGCAGGGCTGCAAGGAGTGGTGGAAGTCTGGGCTTTTCATTAACATAGCTCTGAGAAAATTCCTGCTCCACTGAAGCCGGTGGCAAACTGGCAGGGCTTCACCTCCGAGCCAGAGGAGAGCTCTCTAGAAAACAGGGGCCCTGGGGACCACATTAGGAGAAAAGTGACAAACATGCTTGATGTGCACACAAGACAGCTGGTAACCTGCTTGCTCAGAAAGGGCAGCTGTGCTGGCAGGAAGTTTTCCTGTGCTGAGCTGTGAACAGGTGAGCATCACTGATGGCCAGGGCAGAACCAGTCCATCCCTCAAACCCCTCAAACATGAGGCATGGGGACATCCTCATCTGGGGACCACCACCCACTGCCATCCACCCCGCCATGGCCACGTCCACAGGGATCCCACAGAGGTCATGAGCTGGCATCAGAACCCCAGAGGACAAGGATTTTACAGGCAAACTCAGGCGTCCAGCATGCCAGCAGCTCAGGGCATCACAAGGAGGCTGGGATTCACACTGACAGTGAAGAACATGGAATCCTCCACTGTCTGACAGAAGTGAAGGTTGCACTAGGAGGATCTGAGCCCACAGGCTCTATCACCTGGCTGGGCAGAGCCTGGTCTTTCCCTCCGCAGAATACTGTCCAGCCTGAGCACAGCTCAGGCAAACACTTCGCTCTCAAACATCAGAACAGCTGCATTTGGAGGCTGAAATGGCTTTTTGCTTCATTTCTGTGAATTTAGACATGCAGAACTTTCTCAGAAACTGAGATGATGTTATTTCAATGCTGCTGTAGTGGAGATCTGAGCCGACTTATATTTATTCTTTTTTTCCCTAGAATTTCATAAGGAATGAAATTTCAGAGACAAATCCTGTGCCAGCTGAGCTGCTCCTGTTGATGTGTGGGATGGCTGGATCAGCACCAATGAGCCCATAGATGCAGGGTGGAACACTCAAGGATTTAAATCTTCTGCCCTGGGGCAGTCAAATTTCTCCTCCAGACATCCACAATCATCTGTGCGTGACACTGTCACTGGTGGTGTCAATACATCATCCTTAACTTACATCATCACTGCTGGTGTCAAATCACCAGCATGGCCAACGCCTGCTGCCACATCAGCACAGTCAGGATGGACCACGTAAGGTACACGAAAGGCAAATGCAAAAACTGAGAGAAAACTCCATGTGTTCTCAGAAATTATGTCCAAGAACTGAAAGATGAATGTTAACTTCCAGTGAAATGTTAAAATATATATATATAAAACCGCCACCAAAAGTAGATGCCTTTGGACGTAGCACAGATGAAGCCATCATTGCAATGTAATAGCAAAGCCCACGTCAAACTCTTTTTAAAATTATAATGTCAGTGTCTGTGTGGTGAGGGAAAATCATCTCTTCTGAAGAGATAAAGAAATGATGGGACAAATAGCCTAACCCACTGTGCAACCCTGGGAATGGAACCCTGAACACAAAGGACAGTCTACATCAGCAGGAGAAATTCAGATCAGTACTTGCTGACCCTGCAAAACATCATGCCCTTCAAAAGCTTCCTCTCATTGTAGTCACTCGACTTACTCCTTGGGGTAAAGACAACTCCAGTGAGTAAGCACTGCTGAACTGGGGCAACTAGTCATTGAAGTAAACTCCAGCACATCCTGCGGACTCTGGAGGGGGTTTCTTTCCCTTTCACCTCTGTGTGGGCTTGGACATCTCCGCTTGTTTAACCTAATTGCCTGCAGTACAGAGTGAGTTTTCTGATTTTTATGCATTTTTTCCCCTGCCTTTTTTCAGCTATTGCTGACTCGGCAGTGGGATCTTTGCATCCCACGTGCTCCAGGTAGGCGTTTCCCTGCAGTGCCATGGAGCCAGGAGGAATGATCAGTCCCCTTCCCATCCGCTTGGGGAAATCCCTTTGTGTGTCCCTTCCTACTCACCACTGCCCAGACAGACACTGAAGTCTTTTGACATAATAAACTTGTGAAGTTTCTGTTGGCAGGTGATTTTTTTCTCTCCATGACCTCCTGCTTTTTTCTCCTCACTGTTTTTCTGTTTTTAACTGCTTCCCTTGCAGTTAAGAATCCCAGACGGTTTGGTCCTTTGCACACCACTTGCATGGTGCAGAAGACCTCAACAAAGTGCTGGAGAGGATACCATGAATCCCCAACACCATCAGGCTCTGGTCACTGTTGGAAGTGAGCTGAGTAATAGGGACTTATGTCGACACTGGATCTCATCAGTGGTTAATTTATGCACCGAACTCCATCACCTGCTGGCTGCAACATGTGTTTTTCTCCTGCTGATGCTGAGAGTGTGGGCAGGCAGTACAAACACCCCTGTGGGCTCTGTCACCATCCATATTCCTAGGCCAGCACCATGACCCCTCATTCAGCAAGTCGTCCCTGGTGGGGATGCTCCAGAACCCCAAGTCAAAAGTGCCTAAATCGACTCAAGCAACCACAAAGAATAAATCTTATCTGGGTAGAGAACCCACCCCTTCTCAGGAGGGGACAGAGCTTTTACACCAGAGCAGATGTTCACTAGAGGTGTCCTGGGATGAGCAGCACACTGAGAGCACACACAGAGCCAGCACTGACTGCCAGGAAGAGGGGCATCTGAGTGGACAGAGGAGTCCCTCATTCTGCCCCTCAGAAACCAAAGATTCTGGTATTTGATGGAGTACTATTTCTATTACCAGGGTACCTTCGGTAAGATCTATCTTATCTTTATGAAAATTTGGAAAGCCATAGCTGAAAAGGGACATTTACACACTCATTATTAACTCCATGGCTGATGGGCCTCTCCTTATAGCCCTGGGCCCTCCAGGGAGCTACAGGCTGGTACAGCAGCTCTCACCACCCAGGGCTTTGCCACCACACAGAGCTCAGTGATGAGGGGGGAGTTCTCTGCTGTCACTGACAAGACACTGGGACCAAGAGGGCAGAACAGAAATATGTTTGTCTCCACCATAAAGAGATAGAGCAGTGGAATGCCCCTGGCCACTATCCATCTGCCACATGTATGCACTGCAAGTCATGACACAACTTCGGATAGGCACAGAAATGTGAACATAGCACCTGACTGTTCTGGGAAAAGCTTAGCACCAGCTGTGGTTCTGGTGTTCAACTTTTAAAGAAGTATACTTCAGACAAAAACAGAAAAAAAACGTTTCCAGCAGCCTCCTAGAGTTGATACCTTGGCACATTGCCCCTTGATCACAAGAGAAGATGTCAGAAGAACCTGGCAGCACTTACTCCATGTTAGGCTCCCTTTGGAGGCCACTGACCCTTTCATGCAGTCTCCAAGACATTTGTGCCCACAGCCCTTCAAACCTCTGCCTAGATGTGAGTTTAGTTTCTTATTTCTGTCTCTCTGGTAAAACACAGGTCACGGGCCTGTTATGGAAGAAAGACACAAAATACAAAAACACTCACTCATGCTGAATGGTATGCTTTGCTTTCCTCTGTCTCTCTGTCCCCAGGCAGGTCACTGACTCGGTGAGCTCTTGCCCACCTTTGTCACTGCCAAGCACCTGTCCAGCTGATCTCCACTGTGGGCCACGGTGCTGGTGTCATTGGAAATATCACTGTCAGCTTCCATGCACAGACCAGCACTTGCTTTGATACCCAGACAGGCCTAACCCAGGGCATCCCTTCATGAAAACAAAGTGACTGTAAAATGGGGTGGTTCTATGAGACATTGGATTGCACCCAACATTGTGTGCAATGCTTCTCATTTCCTTCTCATTTCTATTAGTGCCCTGGCCCCTCTTGGAGCTTTATTGTCTCAGACAGAAGGCCAAACACCTGGGAACACACCATATTAAAGGCACTTCTCAAAGAGTGCAGCCAAGGAAAGAAAGCACCAGCACTTACATCATCACACCAGATGCCGACAGCAATGTTGGATTATAGCTGGTAAGAATGGAAAGAAAACAAAATAACTGATATGAGTAGAAGTTTCCTGCCACACTGCTTTCAATTCCCCAAACTCCTCCACTGCTGAGAAGTCTGTTAAGATTGAATTTGAGATATGATCTCTGCAGCTCTTTGATGCACGTATCTAAATCTGCCCAACCTCTTCTGCAGCAAGGAGGGGCAGGTGGGGAGCAGACACTTGCATCCTGTGTGGCACGTTGTTGATGATGTCCTGCTGCATTTGGGCAGACCAGGCCACAGACAGTTTGTAATCAGGCTCTTATGGTTGCACAGAGCCTTTTGCTCAAATCAGCTGCATCTATAAAAGGGAAGCACGCAGGCAAACTGATCTAGCACAGCCCATGTCCTTGCAAGGAAACAGATTATCCTCCCTGCCACCATGGCTGCATCTGAGCTGAGCAGTGACATAATGCCCCTCTGTGCCAACCCCTGCATTAACACACACCAGCTAAAAGGGTTCAGCTTGCACACTCTAACATTGTGCCAGGGCAGTGATAACCCTAGAGTGGGTTTTTGGTTTTGTGTGTCTTTTTGTCCACAAGTTGGACGTTGGTGATCCTTGTGGGTCCCTTTCAACCTAGGATATTCTATGATTTTAGCTGTAGCAGGATGGGTCACATGCCATTTATGCCTATTGACAGTCTCTATTTTAATAGCATACAAATATTGTTAGGGGCACAACAGGCATCCTGGACTCCCAGAGAAACTACTGTATGCAGACAGATTTCAGACTGACTTAGCCACTGCTAATGTTTACCTGCTGCCCTTGTTACCTGTTGGTATTAAAGATTTCTGCACATTTCTGTGTCAGAAGTGAAGGCACAAGCATACTTCTGGAAGCTCAGGCACTCACACCCCAACACAAACTGCAATAATTGCTCCAAAAAGGCATTATTCCCTTGTGGGGAAATAGTTAGTGTTTTGCATAAAGCAAGGAGGAGCCACAAGAATGGAGATTCTTGTAAATCTTCCAACTCTGTTCATAAACCTGCCAGCAGCCAGTCTCATCTTTCTCCAAGAGTACAGAACAAGATTCTCCCTCCATCCCTGACAGTATCCACAGCTGCAGCAGAGCACAAACAGCAGCTGCCTGCACTGAAGGCAGGATTTGTGTACAGACATGCCCAGACTGAGCAACTCGAGCCCTCTACAGACCAACAAGCACAGGGCTCTGCACAAGGTGCAACAGAGCTACACCCAGCATGTAGGTGCCAGCATTGCCCCCACACACTCCCCTTGCTCTGTGAACGCTCTTGGAAAGAACCAGCAGGCACAACATGACTCCCACAGAGCACAGGCCTGGGCTCTTTGAGATACCAGAGTCCTTTGGAGGAGAGATGTCCCTGTCCCATTGAGACAGCCCCAGCTCACAAGGAGATCCCAGGTGAGAAGCACATCCCATGCCTCAGGCCTGCATGCCTGCTCCAGGACCCCTCTCAGCTGGCATGGCACAAACACAGCAGTTGTTTTGCTGACACTTGGGCATAAGCCCTTCTGACATCCCTTCCACACCTACACAGCTCTGCAGGGTGGAGACCAAGGCTAGCAAAGAGAGGAGTGAAGGGAGAAGGAGGGTCAGGCTCTGCCTGGCCATGCACTGGCCCTTCTTCACCCATCATCCTCAGAGTACTTATGGCCCAGCAACCTCCTTTGTCCCCAAAACATGTCCTGACCCCTGTCTCCTATGCATCCACCTGTGGGCAAAAGTGTCTTTTGTACTCTTCTCAGTGCTTGACAAGGATTTTTTAACCCCACTTTAAAAAGCTTTGGTTTTCAGACAGGAAATGCTCAACACTTCCCAAAATATGTCAGGTGTCCATCATGAAATCCCCACTGCCCACCTGACTACCAGCTGCTGGTGCAGGGAAACCAGCCCCTACACATACCCTGGCTGTCAGCATTGGCTGGAGCATTCAGCTTGCTCTGACTTGGGGTCTTGCTGCCCTAAAACAGACCCCATTGAGAGCAGGCACCCCATCACAGTCACTGTGCATTCGTGTCACACCTGCACCTCTACAACCCTTCTCTGAGATGCAGGGCTGGGCAAACTTGCCACCACTGCACCTGAGGAAGCAATTTGCAGGCAGAACAGCAAGGTGGCTGCCCAGCATCCTCCACTGCTGGAGGCTGCAGCAGCTGCCTGTGTCTCTCTGCCTCATTACAGGACAGCCTGCTCCTCATGTCAGTCTCCAGTAGCATGTCCTTTAACCAAAAGTGAAAGCAACTGATCCCCCACGAAGGCACATCTGCTCCAAGTCCATATTGCAACAGGGGAAAAAATGACACCTTCAGCTATATAAACCAATAAAGACTGTCTGATTTGGTTTGCCCCTGTTGCTACCCAGCAAGCTCCCCACTGGGTTAAATACTGGTGACATCTGCTAATAAAATATCGAGAGTGAGGAAAACAAAACTGATTAATGAATTATATCAACTGCTCAGTGCAGCTGGAAGGGCAAGTCCATCCCACCTCACCCTCAGGCCGAGGGCAACCAGGACATCTGGATAGCACTGCACAGCCAGTGTCTCCAGGAAATGTGTGCAGGGAGGCAGAGCAGCAGTCACTCACCTTCCAACAGCTACAGACAAAGGACATAATGTGAGGGGCTTTCTGCTGAGAGAGCCTCTCCAAAGTAGCAAAATGGCTAAATTAGCTCTGCTAATCTGTCATGATACAGGCCAAAATTAGGTGACACGCTTCTCCTCTTTATACCAGAGGAACATATAGCACATGCAGAGCCTTGGGACACCTCTGTGGGCACAATGCACTCACCCACACCCGTCCAGAAGGACCCTGTGGTAAGCAGGATAGGGAGGGTGTTATGGATGCTCCTAGGGATCCCCCCCAACAAACAATGATGTTGGAGTACCTGACTATGCCTCTCCAAACCTGCAGCTCTGAGCTATTACAAAAGCAGTTTAAAAAGCCTGCTGAGGACAGCATTATTGTCCAGCTTAGGAGCTCAAACCCCATGACTCATCCTGCCAAATTGATGGGGGTTGCTTTAGCAATCACATGCTCATTTCTGAATGTGAATTGAAAAAAGCTGAGAAGGTTCTCAGCTCTACTTCTGGAACTTCTTTTGCTTTTCAAGGAAACACTTAATCCTTTTCTCTACAGTTAAAGCATAGTCTTCTCACGGGCACCCAAAAAATGGGTCTGTGGCACAGGAGCCATGTGGTGTCAATACAGAAAGCTTGTCTCCTGACCTGGCTGATAAAATGCAAAACTTCAACCCTACCTGCTTCAATGCATTTATTTAACTATGAATTTATAATCTAGATTTAGAAAAAAATATCAGGTGTACAGTCACAGAGTTGAGTAACAACAATATAGTTAGCAAGAACCTGAGCACAAGGAGTTTTATATATCCACCATCAAATTTGTTCCCATGTGGCTGAAATTGGCCTCTCCAACCTCTTGCAGTTTTTCTCACAGTTCAGTAAATCTGGCTCTACTCTGCAACCTGTTCATGTGTTTCCACTAAAGGACACACAGGCACATGACCCTGTTTGTACAGCTCAGGCACCGGGATGCTGATTTTAGCTGTGTTTCCCCTAGGGGATGGATGGCAGGTTGGGGGGTGCCACCACAGCTTCAGCCTACCCACCCACCCCCTCCATGCAGAAGGGTTTGGGCAGCAAGAGACAGTGGGGGCAGAGCAGGGATCTGGACCTGCACTGTTTGCTGGGCTCTGCTGGACCTGCACCAGCAGCAGGAGATGAGGAACGTGGATGTTCCTAAGCAAGGGGAGGAGGTTGATCCAGCAGGAAAGGCAGTCACCCCTCCTACACATACCCTCTGCAACCCCAGCTGAAAAAGCCCCACTACAGTTCTGGTGTCCCCTCTGCTACACAAATTGTGTCCATTACCATGCAGTCAGCTTCTCTCTGTAGGTTCTTCCAAAATGAAATTAGTGCTCTAAACTAAAGGTATTTTTAAAATAGACCAGCAGAGAATTTCTCTTTTACCTTCCACTCCATCTCTTGTGCCTTTCTCTCCAAAACATTTTTTTCAATAGGGTACCGAACAAAACAGGACCAAACAGCCTGTGGATCTGAGGAGTGTATCAGCAATATCCAACCCCAGCCAGACTGTACTTACTTCCACCCTCCATGACTGACAAATATCCCTGGTGAGGAAAGTCCTGAGACAACCAGCACAGCAGGTGTCTATGCAGTTAATTTTCTGTCATTTTGCAGATATTTCCTATTTCAGATGGCCACAGAGTCAACAAAATTGTGTCTCTTCCCATGTTCATTGGCAGGAGGGAAAAGTTCCACAGTGTGGAAGAAGGCCTGGCTCAAAACTGACACACTGCCATAGTTTTCTCAAAGACCTGGAGAAGCCCCTGCTCCTGGCCACTGGGTCACTGGGATTGTCCCTGGTTTGTCTGTGACCTTGGCAAAATCCTGCTGAACCAGAACCAAACTGCACTACAGGGCATGTCCACAGCTCCACCACATCACAAACACACAGCATCAGCCCCAACCCAACCCTCTGGCTGGGCAGCCATGCACTCCCCTCCCAGAAAACAGCTCCTGCTACCTTCATCCCGCTTGCGCTTGTTGCTCTCAGTGCCAGGGGAGGCAATTCCCAGGATCCCACTAATGGAGTAGGACGAGCCAGCAGAGTCAGTGGTTACAGAGGACACCTGGGTGACTGATCCTGTGGAGGCTGCAAGGCAAAGACAGGCAGTCAGTCGCAGGACAATGTGGGCACCAGCTTACCCAAAAACCACTGCCCCCCATGGCATGAAGGAGCTGGGCTGGGGCTCAGCTGCCCATCGTGGCCCCTCCAGCTCCATCCTTACCCACCCCAGCCATGCCCTGTCCAATCCAGCAGCATGCCACAGCAGCCCAGTGCAGGGGTGGGAGCAGAAGCATGGTCAGCCCTTGCCCCAATCACAAGGAGTTGGGTCTATGTGCTGAGGAACAGGAGATGCTTTTCTGTTGCAGTCAGACACCCCACAAGGCTCAGTGGAAATGCTCATTGCTTGGCACAGCAGAGGCTCTCCAGTGACACAGCAGCCCATGTCACCAGCAAGGTGGATGGAGCTTGCTGGGAACACAGCCATGCAGAGAGAGGAGCTGCCACAAGAGGGTACCCGGGACAGGTAGGAACCTCTTGGGAGCAAAGCAACCTGTGCTTGCCCTACTTGCTCTGCTGTCTGCATCCTGTTAGACCATGCCACTAGCCTCTGGGCAGTGGAGATCTTGCACAGTTGGGGTTGCCCAGGGATGGATGCCTGAAAGACCCTGAGGTTCCCCAAAGTCTGACTTAAATCTATTTTGCTTTGGAAGAGCCCTCAGAAAAGGGTTCTGTTTGTGTCCAGCAAGGGCAGTCACTCATCAACAGCATAGACCAGTCTGGATCTGCCAGACTGCACAGCAAACACTGTCCTTGTCATGTGGGTGTCCAAGCCTTCAATGAAACAGGCAGAGGAGGGAGCACCACCATCACCTCCATCAGCTTACAGGTCCCTACATCCTAGAAATCACCAGGCAGAACCCAAGGACAGGATCACTGTGGGACTGCACCAAAGACCCCCAGACAGGACTCACATGGAGCAAACCCATGTCAGGAATCCCTGATCCCTCTGTCAACTCCAAGCCCTGAGAAACAAAGTTGTTCTTCTCTGTTCTTCACTTTTTCAAGAAGAGACAGGACTTAAGCCACCACAGTGAGATAAAGGGAGCTTTATCTTCCCCAAGATGGTTTTGGCATTTTCTGGAGAGAAAGGCTGAGTGTGCAGAGCCTATGGTATGACTCCTCTGCCAAGCTCAAAAAGTGCAGACCGCTCTGCACCTCCACTCCCTTTCTCCCAGTGCCAGCACACCCTTGCCAAGAGAGAAGCAGCAAGCATTTCACCATAGCACAGGTGACAGCATAAAGGCAGAGAGAAACTAGGGCACCCCACCACCTCCTATGAAGCAAGGGTTGACCAGTGTCCTGAGGGATTTAATGGAGCAGGGACAAAAAGCCTGATTCCCTCCATTCCTGCTGCATTGCAGCACAGAGGGACCCACCCTCCTCAGAGAGACACTGTCAGGCAGGAGAAGGGCTGAGGGTGTCTCAGCAGCCTGGGGGTCTCCTCTGGGTCAGTGTACACCAGCATCACCTCCCTCAGGTTGCAGCACCACTGTTCTGTGGCTGAATTAAAAGTTTCAGAAAGTTTTGCTACCTCTTCACTCAAGACTGCAAGTGCACAAAGAACTATGGAAGGGATGGTTGATAGATGGAAAAAACACATTCAAAACTACTTACTGACTAATGATGCAGAAAATGTTATGAATAAGTATCCCTTTCTTGATTTATTACTTTAATTATCTGACATTCTATAGACCCCTATTAGTGGGGGTTTTTTGGTTTAGATTTCAATTTTCTGTCTCATGGTGAAAGCTATTTATCATAATAATCAGTAAAATTCAAAACCTTTTAGCAGTATTTATAAAATTCATTTACTATGTTCAGCCCTTGGAGAATGACAAAGAAGGCACATTAGCACGTGTGCTGAAGTGTTTTATGCAGAATTATCTGTCCATAAGAATGATTAAAAGTTCTTCAGAATATTTGTAATCCATTATTATTTTTTTTAATGTATTTTAAAAAAAAGTTTTCCTTACCTATGCTGTGACTGGAAGCCGGGACCTGCTGATTGGGTGGCTGCTGCACCTTGGTCCGTATGATCCTGTGAGTAATGGGAAAAAAATGACCACTTAGCTAGCCTTAGGATGCAATGCCAAGAGGTATTAGACACTATTTTTTCGGTGCAGGACACCTACATCAATACAAAAAAAAAAGCCTTTCTGCCTATGTTCCCCTCATCATTCACCAAAAGATCAAAATCTGGCAAGTGGACCCAGACCACATTTGTGACCCCAGCCCCTGCCATTAGTGTCATCAGGGTGACATCCCACAGAGCCACAGAATCACAGAATGGTTTGGGTTGGAAGAGACAACAGTTGACAGTAGGTCATCTGGTCCAACCTCCCTGCTCTAGCAAAGTCATCCCAGAGCACACTGAACAGGATTGCACCCAGATGGTTCTCAGGATGCTTCAGAATTTGGTGCTTTGGTGGTCCTCACAGTCCTCACTTCCCAGGAAAGAGCTAACCACAGCTATCTGAGCAGCCAGCAGCCCAGTACCCCCTCCCCAGGGAGCTGGAACCTTCTGAGCCCAGAGGCTCCAGCAGGCTGTGATCTGCACTTTTGGGTGCTGCGACACATTGGCAAGGCTGTTCCTAAAGCCAGGTGCCAGGTATGGCACTCACATGGCTAGAGGCACTTGGACACCTTGGGAAAGGAACAGCTTAGCCAAATTATTAATTTCTTTTTAAAAAGTGTTGGAATAAATGCTAATCTTAAAAGCTGAATGACTACATTTATCATCACTGGGTATATGCAGTCTCTGCTCTGATTGATAGTGACATCAATAAGAAAAAATTCAGAGATACAGACAAAGCAGAAGGCATGTGTGGTGGTGCAGGACAGAGGGTATCTGCTGCAAAGGCAGAATTTGGGGAGATGATACGCACATTTTTCACCTGTCCATGTGTTATGAAAAAATGAAAGGGTCAGAAAATACCTCCAGGGATCACACAGCTCTGCTTCAGGCTGCAGCAGAATTGGAACGGGCTGGAAGGAGGCACGCCCTTGGTTCACCACACATCCCCCAGCACCAGGCACTGCTCTTACAGCAGCAATGCTGGAATGAACATTTCCCCTCCCTGTGGCTGACAAACTCCCCTCCCATTCCTGCCTGCCATGAATTTGAAGGAGAGGAGGGGAGTTGTCAGGTGGAGCGGGCTTAGGGGTGAATTTACAGGAATACACAGCAGTTCCTTGCTGGTAAGCCCCCATAGGCAGGCACGGGGACCACCACTGGTGACTCCCAACTCCATCCCAGAAAAGGATGCACTGCCATCCCCTTCCCCTCCCTTTCCTTGGAGGAGTCTGATGGAGGCTGGCAGCAGCCTGGTCTGTCCACAAGCCATCTTTCAGCTGCCAGCCCCAGAGTGAAGCTGCTGAGTGTCGGGCACAACCAGGAGGTGGGTTACAGCAACAGACCCCAGAACTGCCAGCCCAGTGTGAGGGATAGGAACAGCTGGGACAGCAGCTTTGGTGGGGGAGCACAGCCAAAGAGACAAGACTCTGCATGGTCAAGAGGGGAAACAGCCCACTGCACAAAGCTGTCATGGTGAAGAAAGGATGTCCAGGGCCTTCTGACATAAACATCTTTATCTCTGGAGGAACGGAGACTGGAGCACTTGAAAGCAGCTGGACAGCTCTCAGCTGATTTGAGCAAAGCTAATCAAAATGATTAATTAAGTCTTAATCACACAGACTTGCTTCTGCTATTGAAGAGTGCCCTATTATTAAAATTAATGTTATTAATTAATAATAATTATTATTATTCACTCTTACATGGAGGCAGCAGCTCAAACTTGTCTGCTAAAAGGCCCCCTCAGTAGTGGGGATGATCTGAGTGCAGTCCATCCCCATAAACCCCAGTGTTCCACAGGAACAGCATCAGCATCTTGGGAGGGAACAAGCCCCAGGGAACACCCCCTGCACTGCAGGGACAGGGACAGAGAACCAGAGAGGTGCCTCTGTCCTCCCCTGTGCAGAAATGGCAACTGCAGCAGGACAGGAACCACTCAGCAAGATCTAGGCTTTGGTTTGTGCTGACCAGGCAGCCCCTGATTTGTACCTCAGTGATGAACAAGAATATTGTGGGCAGGGACCTGCATCCTTTCCCACCAGCAAAGCCCCAAAGCATACACTCAATGTTAAATATGAGGATAAAATCCACAGACTGCTGGAACTGTAGGATTTAGCATTAAAGCCAGCTGTTCTGTTGTGAATTCCAGTTTCTTTGTCACTTGATTGTTCAGTTTGGGTTTTCACAATGAGCACCTAAACTGGCAAAAACAATTCTCTGGGTGAACAGATTGACTCAAACAGATTGCATGCATTTCTTTAAAGGGATTGCAAACCTTTGAGAAAAGGAGAAGATCTTAGCCAGAGTTACAAGCAGATGAGAAAGCATTAGATTTATAGCCAACAACCTTGGTGACAGATCATGAACTGGGTTTCTGATATGGGGACAGTAGGGGTGTGGGCATTATGAGCATGGAAACATGTAAGGACACAGGAAGAGGAACATGGAAACTGGCTCAAAATATGACTGGAAGCTACTTAAATCTCCCTTTTACCTAGAACTGTGACTGCCTTTTTTTTTTTTTTTTTTTGCAGGACATATGAAGTTCTCCTACACAAGCAGAGGACTGTTCATAACAGCCACGTTTCTCACGTGACCCACTGGCATTAGCGGAAGCAGAGCTTTTCCTTAGGTATTTGATATTTTCCTTTGGTTTTCCTGGTGTCTGTAACATTTCTCAAACCCCCTCTAAACTGAAGACACCGTGTCCATGGAGCTACTGCATGCTGCTCTGGAGCTTCCAAGCCAGGGCTCCCAAGCAGCAAAGGCTGCACATGACCTGACCCATTTTTTCTTTTAATTCCACAAACATATGACTCGACATTTAGTCCATCAAGGCAGAGACTGCGCTCTCCGCTAACGCTGGGGAAGCCACTCCGGCTACTCAAGCGGCAACTCCATGAATGCAAATCAGATCGGGATAGCCAATAAAAGAATATTGCATCAATTTATTTCACGTCTGGACGCAAATGAGACATTTTATAGCGAGCTGCATTCGAAGAATTTGCATGCAGTTGCACAAGTGAAAATCATCTCGCCAGTGTGGTAAGAAGGAAGCCTGGAACGGAGTAAAAATTAACGAACCCTGCTTGCCAGGGCCATGGGTGCCCAAAAGCTCTGCTATTCAAGTATTCATCTCTTACTGTTGTTCTGGCAGGGCTGGAGATGTCACCTAGTATTTCTCTGGGTTTTTCCAGCCTTACACATCATTTGACTCAGAAGGAAACCGTGGGCATAGAAGGTGTAATGGACAAGGCATTAGGTTAGAGCCCCTAACCGGGCCTTCTATGTGCCCAGCCCTGACTTGCAAAGCCATGGCAAAACACCCAAACATGGGACTGACTCTCCAAATGAGATTCCCCTGCATTTTTACAAAAGCAGTTCAAGGCCACTTAAGTACCCCAATGCAAAAAGCAGGCAGCAGAGGCCTTCAGACACTGCCAACCCAATTCTCCCATTGATATTCACACTGAACACAGGCATGGGCCAATGTCAGCAACACCAATCAAGTATCAGGTGACAAAATGGTACCTCAGACCCATGCCTTGGATCCCTTTCTTTCCCAGATGACTGCCACCCTACTCAATGGCCATCTGAGCTTCCCCTGTGGGCAAAGCATGTCCCACTGAACCCCCACCCCACAGGGCAGAACAGGTGCTTTCTTCCTAGCAAACACATTGGGTCATTCCCAGCAAGGTCTTCCTATTCACAGACAGGGGAAAGGATGGACAAGAAGCAAAGGCTGGCAGAAGAACCTGCCCATTTCAGGAAGCCCTCATCATCTGTGGTGCATCAGCCACCGAGGTAAGCCCAGAGCTGCTCCCCAGACCCAAGTGCCCTACTGAAACAGGTGAAACTGTTTTTCTTACAAGCAGCCCCGAACACCCAGTCCTACTGAAAGACAAAGACATGGCGACAGTGTTTCCATGGAGCATCCCACCCCAGACCCACCCCAGGCTTTACCTGTTAATGGAGCTGACACTGGGCACCGTGTCATTGTCACACACTCGCTCAGCAAGGAGTCTGTCCCTGATCTCCCAGGCAAACATGGTGGGATTTTGGCGTTTGTACTCTGCAATTTTTTCAACGACTTTGGGTGTGGCGACCTTTGGTTTTGATCCTCCAATCACTCCAGGCTTAATACTCCCGGTTTCATAATACCTGGGACAACATCCAAAACAAAGCTTCAGTTATCACACACAGACAGAGAACATGCTCTGAGATTTATAGAGAACATCATTTCAAGGTAACCAAACCCTAGCAAATCCTGAGATACATCTTCACTTTCACACACACATTTTCTGCCTGTGTGGTTCTTTATCACCTAATAGATTAACTTATAGTAATTGGAATTGGGCCTCAGGATACAATATATATTTTTCTGTAATAGCAAGACAAAAGAAACAACGCAAGATTAAAGGGCATGCTGAGATCCAAAATTAACTGAAAATGTGTGTTATTAATCAGCAGTACTAGCAATAATAGAAACAAATCACACCAAAGACCACTTTTTGCAGTGGACTCTTCTGTAGCAAATTACTGTTTTTACCGAAATGCTGTCATTAATATCTACAGCTTGTTATGATTCAAAGTGAAATAAAGGCTAGGTATTGTATTTTATTTGCACCTCTGGAATAAATACACCAGCGTATCTTTTCCCTGTTTTATAATTTTAGTATGCATATTATGGTTTTAATAGTTAATATTTTTCAAAATGTATTCTTTTCATCATTATGTTTTCAATAGTTTCAAAAACAAATTTTGAGGGAAATGGAGCTGCTCATGCTCCAGAGGGGTCCATCTGAGGCAGGGATCAGTTTCTGTGACCAGCACTTCCTCGGATGCAGCATCTTCACCACCAGCAGCAGCTCTGCTGATGCCATGCCTCCAGGGAAGGTGGAGAATGAGATCGCTAAACCAAAATAAATCTGACGGATTTCCTCACACATACATCACACAAGACCAACTGCTTTTGGTGGCTTTGCCATAATAAATGGCAGATCCCTGGGCCTGCAAGTCTCCCCCTTTAATACAGTCCTGAACATGCTGCTAAGAGCAGAAGTCTCATCTTTACATGCTGAGAGTCAGAATGGAGACCGAGAATGAGACTGTATTCCTCCACGCTGCAGTCACGGTGCTCCACACAGGATGCCCTCTCACAGCCCTGGACTTCTTTGTATCTTGTGAATTTTTGCATGACCAGATGAAAAATAAACCCCGTGCCTCCCTTCAGCTACCACCCCAACTGCCCTAATCCTGCACACCCCTTTCATACAGAGCAGACCCCGACTCCATCAGCCTCTCAACCAGGTGCCCACCGAGCTGTGCTTGCAGCAGCTCAATCATAACCACACACTGCTCTGTGCCCACATTTCTAGCTCAGAAAAAACTCCCAAGCAGAAAGATAACACTGCTTATTAATATATTTTCCCTGCAACTATCCGACATAACCATTATACAAAAAAAAAAAAAATTCCCCCATCTTTCGAGCCTGAGCAGAGCACAAACCGTCTGCACAGCCAAAATCTGCCTCACTGAAACATGCAATCGTCAAATCAGATTTCTGCCGGGCTACCTGGTCTCAGTGTTTGTGGGAGAGCTCTGTGTGCAGGGCCTAAAATACCTTTAAAGAGACTGACACCGAATTGCTCATACATGTTCTCAGATACTCTGTGTGCAAATGTTGACTCAGGCCTACCAGTCTCCATGAGCTATTTACGAAATATCAATGATGGAAAGCGTGGAGTGTTAGAGATGGATTAACCCTCCTGCTGCCCCTAAATGCTTTAGGGCAGAGGGGAAAAATTTACTTCCTCTCACACTTCCATGAGGACATGACAAAACAATGGCCCATAAACCTTCTAAAATCTTGCACCTCTAGCCTCAAAGCCTTGAGGTTGAGGTTGCTGGCACCACTTTGAAGAGGACGTAGAACGCAGCCAGACAATACTACAAATGCTACCAGACATCACTACAAATGCTACCAGACACAAGTCACAATTTTCTTAGATCTAGAAAAAAAAAGGATGGAGTTCACTACTGTTTCTTAGTGCTTTTTTTCAACAGTGACCAATGATCACTGCCCGTGATCAGTGCCCTGCAGTCCAGGACAGCCTGGCCAAGAGAAGCACTCCCAACAGTACAGGATGCCGTGCCTGTACAGACCAGCCACTGCTTTCCCAAGGCTGATCAGCACAGTAGGAAAGCCAGAGAGGGCCCTTGCCATCACAATACTGCACCTGCAATAAGCTCACAAGGGGACAAAGCTCTGCTCTTCAGAGCAGCAAGACCTCTGCTTCCACACTCCTTAACCTCTGCCCGTCTGCCTGCTCTCGTGGCTTCAAGGCCCACCCAGGCACAGATGAGCCCACAGGGAGGCTCGCCCTGCAAGGGGGGTGCAGGATTGGGCCCAGATCCCCTTTCCTGGATGTGGGGAGAGGTCATCACGATGAGAACTGTTCTCACCCTGCACTGTCATGGATATCCCCTTTGCTCCACCCTGGGAATGAATCTGGGTGCAGTCACAAGGCCTGCAGGCTGCATGGCTCCAGCATCCCTGACTCGCATCTCCATTTTACAGACAAGGATGATTTCAGCCAGCATTATTCCATGTGCACCAGGTCAGGGCCTTTTGCTACAGAGAGTTGCAAAGGCAGGTGTAGGGTGGGCACCACTGCACCACCCTCCTCTGAGGGTTAAAAGCTTCACTTGCCCTGCAACTGGTACTCTGTCTCTGGATGTTTTTTTAAAGCTGCATCTAGTACTGAATAATTCTGATAATAAAATTCTAAATGCAAGGATTTATCATAAGGATTCTCACTTTTCACACATATGCACACATACAAGAAAACATATACACACGGGGATGCAATTACAGACACATTTTACCCACTGTAATTATTAGCTAGGAAAACAGTGAGCTATGAAATTCCAATTTNNATGAAATTCCAATTTATTGTTGACAACTTTAATGGCAGAGCTCTGAAATCTCACTCCGAGCTCAATAGTGCAAATATATCTAATAGCAGACCTAGACTGCCAAAAGTTAAACCATCAGACTTTTGCCGAGTGGGTAAATAAATCTCCTGTTTCCAAGCTGTTGGTCCTGATGGGAATTGGTGGCAATTCCAATGCAACAGTGAGCACCACCAGCCAAACCACGCCAGTCAGGCAGGGAGCAGGAGCCTGTGCTAGCTGCGCATGTGGAGCCATAACTGAGTGAAACAGCCCATGGTGGGCAGTGTAAAGCCCATGGCAAGTTTCCTTCTCTTCAGCAGTTCAAGGTATTTGTGTTCTCAGAACTCCTGCAGGAGAAGTGCATGTAGGTTGCAGGGAAGGCATATCCCTGAGAGAAAGGCATGAGAGATAAAGCAGGAGCGCCGAGTGCAGCCTACGGCGGCTGAAACGAGCGGGGATGTGGAGGTGCTGCTGGTGAGTTTGGGCAAGTAGAGATAAGATGGTTGTGCAGAAAACAGCTACAAGAACTGCAAAAACCAGGGGCCTGTGATCCTGACAAATCCAAACACTAATGTGGCCTCTGATTGATCAACACATCCCCTGTGCGATACTACAAAAACAAATGCCTTAATCGTCTTTACAGCTATGCTATGGCCAGGAAAGCCTGTGTGTTAGGAATTGGAAAAAAAACCAAAATAAAAATAGCAAAATTCTGAACAATTAAATCAACCGTGAAATCTTAGCAAACAAGTCAATAATTAACTTTTTCAGATGATAAAGAAAAACACTTTGTAAAAAAAAAAATTCCCCTTAATGTAGGTTGCCCAAGTCTGTAAGAATACCTGCAGTTCAAAACCATTTGAAAATGGTAATTTACACAAATTAGGTTTAGGTTTGAACAGAAGATTAAAAAATCAAAAAGGGAAAAAGCAAGCATGGTATTTTTTTACTTGAATCTACACCAAATTTTAAAAGGCAATCAGGAAATAATATTAATTCTGCATTTAGTATCCTTGTTACCATAATGTTTGGAGCAGCTCCTGGCTGCACCGAGACCTACTCCCAAAGTAGCCAAAATATCTTTAGAATGGTTACTAGTTACTTATGGTGCTCTGTACACCCTTAATCCAGTAGAAGACTGGGAAAAGACATTTAATTATTAACAGTGGGACAGATTGCAGAATAGCTGGCATGAATGCACATACCACGATGTTAATGAAATATGTATAATGATAACATTGTTTAAAAAGAGTTCTAGCCTGGAAGCAAAACAAGTAATTTCCACAACTTCTACTTTTTTACACATTTTGCTGAATGACTCCCAGATTTCCCTTGTGTTCAGTGCAGACAAGACTACATATACAGCAAATACTCATGGCATTCTGCACTTTGCATTAGGATTGCCCATAAGAAACTGTAACAGGGGCTAACAAGACCTATGGATATCGGCTCTTTCTTTCCACATCAGACATACAAAACCACGACTCCTCAAGAAAGTCGTTCCCCTCACTGGAGTGGTCGCCTGTCTCTGTTTGCAGCCTCTAGTTCTGGGACCGGCACTGACACTTTTGACGGACACAGAAGGATTTCCCATCCCCCTTTACCTGCCAAGTATTTTGCTGACACAGCCGTGGCTGACGCGGAGCTGCCGGGAGATGTCACACGGCCGGACCCCTTGGTGGGCGAGCTCCACGATCCTTTGGCGAACGACATCTGGGAGAGGGCGGCCGTTCACAAAAACACCTCCCAGCTGATTCACGCCTCCATGTCCTGAAACACACAGGGGAGGGGGAGGAGGACAGGAGAAGAGCTGTGTGAGAGTTTCAGATATCTGCAGGGCAGAACCTGCAGCCCCAGCGCTTATCGGCGCTGGGAACCGCCTCCCCAGAACCGGTCCGATTTCCCCAGGAGGAGCAGGGAGGAGACCTCACTGCCGCAATGACACTTGCTGGACGGGAGGACTCTCCTGCCTGAAGGCAGATCGGGACCCCTCTGGGAAAACGGCCACGAGGAACCCCTCAGCCGTGTCCGGCACCCCGGCGGCGGACCACCCTCCTCCCGGAGCCGCGTTAGCGCGGCCACCAACTCCAGGGCAGGCCCGATGCTGTCCCGTGGAGCGGAGGCTTCTCGGAGCCGCTGGATGGGAAGCCAGCGGAAAATAAGGCTGGGTGATCACTCAGCCCACATACTGCCTCTGCCTAAGCACAGAAAGATACCTGAAATAAAACACGCTGTGTTTTGTTTTGTTCTTCCCAAGATGCCTTGAATTAATGAAGTGGGGGAAGGGGAAAAGAAAGAAAGAGTCAGAGACAGAAACAGAGACACAGAGAGTGAGAGAGAAAGGAGAAGGAAAGAAAGGAAAGGAAGGAAAGGAAGGAA
>VZDJ01000492.1:416276-455402 GCA_008694505.1 Cyanoderma ruficeps
GGAAGGAAGGAAGGAAGGAAGATGAGAGAAAAATCAAAAGAGACAGAAAGGGAAAGAACAGGAAGAAAAGGGTAGAGAAGGCATCATTAAGACATGCCTTTCTCCAAGAAGGGGCCCACGCTACCCCCGAAACCTGTCCTCAGTCCCCGGAGGCCAGAGGGAACCGAGCCTGCCCAGGCCGGGAGCATCGACCCTCCAGGCGGTGGAAACAAAGGCTGGGGCCACGGCCGTCCCTTTCTCCAAACCTGCCACAGCCCTGGGCAGCGGCACCGTTGCCGATCCCGGCTTCTGCCCTTCGGGGCCTCTCTGCCGGGGTCGCGCTCCTGGGCGGCTGCGGACGGGGGCCCCGTCGGGCCGGGGGCTGCTGGAGCCGCGGGGCCATCGAGCTCCGTCCGCAGCTCGGTGCGGGGATGAGGCAGCCGGCCCGCCCCGGGCCCCTGTCTGCAGGGAGCGGGGACGGATAGAGACTCGGGGGGTATTTCGGGAGAGGGGAGCCCCCATGAGGGGTTTGCGGGCCTAATCCATGGTGCAGCCAGGGCGGGCGGGGAGCGAGTGGAGGCGAAGGGAGGCCGTCCTGGGGAGCCGCCGACGCGGGTCGGAGCCGTTCCTACTATGCCCAGCCCGCCTCGTCGTCCTCCTGGCCCTGGACGGCCAGTGGCTCTGCCCACGCGGGGCAAGGAAGCGGTGGGGACCGTGTCGGTGCCAGAAGGGACCGAAATCTCCCTCAGGACCGCCCTGGCCCCGGCCACCGTTCCCCGCGGCCGTGCTGCCATCCCGCTCCTCCGGCTGCCCCCGGCTCCCCGTTCCTTCTCCGCCTTTTGGCATGGGGATCCGGACCCAACGTCCACCCTCATGCCCCCGAGGAGCCGTGGGTCCAGAGATCGTTTGGCAGCAAACGGCCCCGGAGGCTTCCCGGCCGCGGTCGCGACCGGAGGAAAGGCACCGGCGTTTTGGTTTTATCCCTTCTGTTTGCCCTGAAATTCGTGAGGACCGCATCGATTTTCCACAGCCACGAATGACGGCAGAGGCGCCGCTGAAACCCGCCGCGGCTGGTCCCGCCTGGGGTGTCCGGCCCCACGCGGGGAGCCCGTTCTCTGTGGGCTGTGTGTCCGCTCGCCACCCGGGGCAAGGGGCGCTCCGGCGGCGGGGGATTCCGCGCCCACCCCCGCCCCCGCACCGCGCGCAGCGGGCTTTCCGACCTTAAAGTTCGCCTTTGAAAAAAAAAAGTGATTTGGTTCAACGCCGGGAGAGAAATAAACGCGGGGGTCGAACGCTGCACTGCCGCGAGAGGTAAAGTCCGCTTTCACGGGGCCGCCACCGGCCGCCGTCCCGGCACCGAACAACCCCAGAAATCGAGCGGCGGGAAGAGGGATGGGAAACGAGCGGATGAACGGGGAGCGCGGAGAGGACAAGGAAGAGAGGGAGGGACTCTCTAGTTCCGGAGCTCGATGGTTTATTTTGCAAACAAATTTCTTTGAGCCGAAAGGCTGCGGTGCACCGGGAAATGAGATTAGTTCTACCTTAAATTCCCTCGCAATCTCTCGCCGTAATGCAGCGTTTAACTCACCGTGAGAGAAGATGTCATTTCACATAACACTGTGCTAATGGATAAGTCTTCCCCGACCTCTCAAGCACAACAAATCTCGGGCGAACCCATCGCGCACGACCTGTTAACTTCACCGGCTGCCCGCTCCGCCGCCCCGCGCCGCGATCGTGACGCCATTCTTCGGGGTTTAAAAAGACGAAAATCTTCCCTCCAGCCCCGCTCCTCGCCTTTCGCATTAGTTAAATTCGTTTGGGGTTTTGGGGGGACTCCTATTTGTTTGTCTGTTTAAGGGGGTTTAGTTGCTTTTTGGTGTGGTGGTTTTTTGTTTTGGTTTGGATTTTGGTTTGTTTTTTTCCTCCCCTTTATTTACAAGTAACGAATTTCAAAATGTTGAAAAAGAGAAAGAATACCGTGCAGCAAACTTTTCCGTTCTTTTCCATCAGAAATACCTGGAAGCTTTTCCCCCCGGATATTTGATTTTGGGCGAAAAATAAACATATGCACATATATATAACATCTAGGTATTCATCCATGTACACAAGCGCGCGTCCATATGTACCGATGGCTGTACATACGTCTAGAGACGTGTTTATATCCATCTGTACAGATAACACACACGCAGTGACATCGGCTCTTTCTCTACGGGAAAACAGCCCTCCGGACCAGCTCGCTGCCGCAGCACCCCTCCGCCGGCCGTCCACCGTCACACCGATCTTGCCGGGGGCGGGGGGGAGAACGTCGGCGGGAAACGCGACACGGCCAGCGGAGGGAGACGATCGCGCGGAGCCCGTCGCGGCCGCTCAGACAAGTTGAAGGGCAGCCACTTACTGTGCATCGCTGCGAACGGGTCGTGCTTACAGTGTATTTCCATCGGAGCGGTCCGGGGCCGGGCGACTTCGCCGAGCTGATCTCGATTCGCCGGCTGCGCTCGTGTTTCGGGCTGGGGGAGGGAGCCCGCGAAAAAGGATGGAGACCGACCAGAAGCAAACAAACAGATAAAAAAAACCCCAAACAAACTCATAAAAACAAAACAAAAAAGGACAAAAACAAGAACAAAAAAACCCAAACCAAACAAACAAAAAGAAAAGAAAAAAAGGAAAAAAAGGAAAAAGGAAAAAAAAGGTAAAAAATAACCAAAAAGGCGTGAAAAATAAAATAGAACAAAACCCCTCAAAAAGCGAAGAGTCCTGCCTCGAGAGGGGTCGCGGTATCCAAGAGCGCTGGCCGAAGGCGGCTCCCGCGCCGCTCGCAGCCTCCGGAGATTCCGTCGGGGGGCCGCGGAGCGGCCGCCCCGGGCTAAGCCCCTGATCTCAGCTGCTTCCCGGGCGGCTGCCGATGCACAGCACCCACCGCCGGGCTCCGAGGCGTTACTGGGCGCGGAGAGGGGCGAGCGCCTCTGTCCGGCGGACCGGAGCCCAGCGCTGCCCGCTCGACGGCTCTTTGTGCTGGCGGTGCCGGCGGCTGCGCGGCGGCGGCGGCCGAGGCGGGCGGCGGCGGGGGCGGGCGCCCCGTCCGCGGGGCTCGGTCCCGGGGCGGCGGCGCGCTCCGCCTGTGCCGCCCCCCGCCGCGCCGCTCGCAGCAACTCGCGGCGCCGGGCGGGGCGGCGGCGGTGGGCGAGGGGAGCGGCGGGGGAAGGTGTGCGAGAGGGCGGGGAGCGGGATGGGGGCCGGGCTCGCCGCGGCCCCGCGGGACCGGGCCGCCCCGTCAGCGGCCGCCGTCCGACCTGGGGCGCCGGCGCGGCGCAACCATCGCTGCCCGCCCGCCGAGGCCGCGGCGCCCCCTCCCCTCTCTCCTTCCCTCCCTCCCCTCCGCCCGCCGTCGGCCGCCGGGGCGGCGGCGCCTGGCTGGCTCGGGCGGTGCGCCCGGCGCGCTGCCGGCCGGCGGCGGGCGGCAGGGGTTGTGGCGGGCGGCGGGGGCGGGGGGCGCGGGGAGGCCGTCGGGGCCGCCCCGGGACCGACCCCGCCCCGCAGCCCCGCGCGGGCCTCGCAGCGCGCGCGGAGGGGGCGGCGGGCGGCGCTTCAGCACCGCGCGGGCGGACAGCGGCGGGGGCGGGGCCCGTCCGTCACTCAGCGCCGCGGCCAATCGCAAAGTTAACCTGCCGGCGTCCCGCATTGGCCGCCGAGCCACGGCGCTGCCTATTGGTGGGCTGCGAGCCAATAAAGACCGGGGGGCGTGGCCGCGGCTCCCGCGGGTCGGTCCGGGGGCGCAGCCACTCGTGACCGAGTGCGTGGGTGGGTCCCCGTCGGGGCTGGAGGCTCCCGGGGCCGCGGCCGCAGGAGCCCCGACGGCCCGTCCTGTGGGCGTGTGTTATCCGGCGGCCCGACGCAGCTCCCCGTGGCCGTTGGTCTCCCCGACGCCTGCACGGCGCGTGTCGGACCGTGGGTCCCCGGCGTCCCCGGGAAACCGGGCCGTGGGTGCGGGCGCGGAGGGGCGCGGGCCGAGGCCGCGGTCAGGGAAGTTCTCCCCCTGTTCGCGCTGCTCGCGGTCGCGCCGAGGCTTGACGGCCGCCGCGCGCAGAAGCGGCGGGGGTTTCCACTCAGGCCGCCGCGCCCTCGAGTCCTGCCCCGAGGCGGTGCTGCCCCGGCCGAGACCCCTGACGCGGTGAGGAGGCCTCGCCTCACGGGTGACCCTGGCGCCGTGGCAGAGCCCCGCTGAACCGACGTCCTCGCCCTCGGCCGCGCCTCCCGGATGTCCTTCCACGGGGATCTTTGTGGGGATGAGGGTGCGGGGGAGCTTAACCTGCCGTCCTGTAGCGAGACGTTCTGGCCCCGCTGAACCTTTTAGGTGTCGGCGGCAATGTGGCTATGCCCTGGCCCTCCCGTCGACAGCGCGGGACCGGCGTCCGGTGCGGACGAGTGGGCGCGGGCCGAGTTTTCGTTGAAGTCGAAACTGCGAGGCGCGGCCGAGCCGCCACGGCGGAGTCGGCACGCAGTCCGGCCAAAGAACGGCGAGGGCCGATCTCTGCGCAGCCCCGCAGCCTAGCCCAGGTCCGTCGGCCGGGCCGCCCCCTCCTGCCGTTCGGCACCTCGGCTAGGGGGTGCCGTCGGGGAAGGCGGACGGGCTGGGCCCTGGGTTGCAGCGCCGTCCTGCGCGGAGGGGACCAGCGGGCAGGCAGGGCCCACTCACATCCTGCCCGGCCTCCATTGCTACCATGACCTCCCCGTTCTCCTTCTTCTTCTTCTTGCTCACCCGCTACTGAGGTGAAGACCCCTCGGCCCAACTCTCTGCAGGGGCCAGAGGTGGCTTTGGAGCTCCCTGTCCCGGGGCCCCCGGCCTGACTTCGTCATAATGCCCAGCCCAGGGAGCGCTGTCCGTGCTCCTGCCCCTGCGGCCACCCCCGCTCCTGGCCGCCTCCGCCGCGCCATGAAATGCTTTATCGATTAAACGATTATTCAGGCGATTTAACTAATAAAAGGCCCCATCGATCGCTGCGAAATTGCATTCCGCCACCGAGCCGTCAGGCCGCCTCCGCGCCCTCCACCGCCCGCACCGCCGCCGCGCTACCCGCAGGGACGCCGTGACGGGGCTCCGTAGCCTCTCGCTATTTCCCGGTCCCTGTCCTATTGCCCGCCTGGTCCCAGCCGCGGGGCAAAGGGACATTCAGGGGTCTCTGCAGCCCGCCGCGTCGCCCCGACGACCTCACGGGGAGGTGGTCCCACCCTGCTCGGTTCTGCCTCGCGTCCCCGCTCACGTCGGCGCACCCCGTGTCCGCGGAGCCACCGGGCTCCCCGCAGCCCCTGACCCGAGTCCTACCTGTGCGGCCCGTTCGGGATGTCGCGTAGGTTTTCTCCAACTCCATTTCGGCTCTTCAGGATTTCGGTAAACGGAGGCAAGAAAAAGTTTCCACGTTGTATTGCAACCTCTTCCTTTTCCCTCTTTTTTTTTCTTTTCTTTTTATTGTTTTGTGCTATTTTCTCTTTTTCTTCTTCTTTTTTGTACTTTCCGTTTTAATTTTTCTCCTTTCTGTTTTTTTGTCTTTTCTTCTTTTCTCTTCTTTATTTTCTTTTTTCCCCTTCTTCTTTTCTTTTTTTTTCCCCTTCTTTATTTTCTCTTTTTTTCCTTTCCTTTTTTTTTTTTCGTAAGGGGCTCTCTCAGGTTCGAATAATTCAACTCTTCCGCTCCCCGCCGAGCTTTTGCAGCTGATCACTGAGCTGAAACTAAACGTTTTAGGTGGAAAAAAGCCTCTGAAGGAACCGTGAAATGATTAAGAAACTAAAGAGCTCCTCGCCATGTGAGATCATGTCCTGTTCTCTAAAACATCACAAGATGTCCCCAGACGCAGCCAAAACCCAGGAAAACTCTGACATATTCTGTAGCAGGGATCAAAGTTTGCTCTCAGCCGGCCGCCCCCCGAGCGCTCCGCCGCCACGGCAGCGGCGGCGGCACCTGCCCGCTCTGCCTCCGCTGCCCCAGCCTGTCACCAACTTTTCAGCAGACCGACTTCCCCTTCCCGGGCCGGGGGTGACGCTGCCGCCCCCGGGGCCGCGCTCCCCGCCGGACCGGGACGCCGCAGGGGCGGGACAGGGAGCCGTCTGCGGACGCCTGGGGGTGGCGGAGAGATCCCCGCGTCCGCTTCCCTCCGGGCCTGCCCTGCCCTTTCCTGCCCCGCGCCCCTTGACGAGGGACAGCCCCTGGACTGCGGCGGGGACCGGAGAACAGCGGCCCAGAGGAGGCGAGGGGGCCCTGGGCAGGATTTTCCCGGCCCGGGGGTCTTCACTCGGGCTTCCTCCCCCCGTACGTCCCATTCACGTGGTGGATGGAGACCCACGGCCACGGGTGAGGGGAGAGTTAAAGGGAAAAAATCACGAGACTTCGACCGCTCCCAGGTTTATTGGTTTATTCAGCAGGTTTTTTCATCAAAACGACAGGGGTGGGGGGCAGGGAGCGGGAAATAACGGCCCTTCCCAAAGACCAGAACAAATTTCGGCTCCAAGCCCGGCGGGCAGTCCCGCTCGTCGTGCCCGTCACCGTCTGCAGCCACGCACCCGCGCACACTCATGGCCCGCAGCCCATCTCCCACGGAACCCGCCGAGACACGGAACCGATCCGCTGGCGTGGTCGCAGGTGGGCTCTGCTCTGCTCCCCTGCCCGAGCTTCCCCCTTTGCCCCACGGCGGCCGGCGCGTCGTGATATCGAGCAAGGGGCAGCCGGGTTTGGGAGTGGGGGACACAGCCGCTGCCCGTGAGCGGAGCGGCCCGGGTCGCGCCGCTCGGGGTGCTGCCGGGACGGGGGATGTGCGGATGTAGAGACGCGAGGCCGATGAAGTGGCTTTCTCCGGGCTGCCTCACCCGACAGAACCTCGCCACCCCTACCACGCCGGCCGCCAGTGAGACCTGACATGGACACAAATCTGTGTCCAAACTCCATCTTTTCCCTTCCGGCCATCACTTCGCCTTCGACTCAGCCGCATCCTAAGAGCGGCGGTCTCGCAGCGTTCCCGGCCCTGCGGGACCCCTGGCCGCCCCGGTCCGAAAGTGAGGCCGACTGTGGCCTCTCTCCCTTTTGCTTCCCTTCCTACCAACCTCTCTTCGCTCTCATTTTCTTATACAGAAATAGCCTCGCCGGAGCTTTCCGCCGGCTCGCCCTAAAACGCGACCTGCCGTGCCACCCGCCGCTCCGGGGTAGGCGGCTCTTCCCTGGGGGAGGTGTCCCCACAGAAGCGGCGCAAATGCACGGCAGACCCCGAGTCCCCTCTCGTCCCTTCAGGCGCTCCCCTTGCTTCTCAGGGCCGAGCTGGCCTCGGCAACGAGAGCAGCCCGAGAGCGCTCCTCTGACCTCACGCAGGGAAAGGAACGAAAACCACTTTATTGTCCTAAAAACAGCCGGCAGGGCTCCCGCCTCCCCTCCCGCTGCCCGACACGGCCTGAGAGAGGCCATGGGAAGGCGGCGGCGGGGCCGCAGCGGGGCAGGCCAGGCACCACCCGTGTGGCAGCGCGGCCGTGGCTGCGGAGACGTGCGAGCACCGACCCGCGTGGGCCGGTGGGCTGAGCAGCTCTGCGGGGTGCGCTGCATTGCGGGATGGGGGCAAGGAGCCGTCCCCAGCCACGGTACCCCGTGCTGGGACCGCGCGGCTCGCCCCGATCACGCTCGGCCATCCCCGCTGCCGCGCTAACGAAAACAACGCGGCGGCTGCGGCGGGGAGCGGCCCCCCTCGCCCATTGCCAACAGGGGAGGGCTGGGACCCACTTTGTTGGCCGGGCGATGACCCCCGGAGCGCGGCTGCGGGACCCCGGAGAGCCGTAGCACCGACCCCCGCAGTGCCATGGCCGGGGGTGGGATTTAAGGCCCGGTGCGAGAACCGGTGCCTCACGGACGCCTAGAAGAAGCCGCTGCTGTCTCCACGCAGTGCCTCGGGAGCCGGCATGGTTGGGGGCAGCCAGGTTCCCCCTAGGATGGTCCCTTGAAAATCCACTCCACTATCACCAGAGCAGCGTCTGAGGGGGCACAGAGTCGTGCCATGGCAGAAATCCCCGGGGAAGGGGGTCTCGGGGTCAGATCACCGCGACGCTGCAGCCACAGCCGAGGGCCCCCGACCTTGGCATGTCCCGGACCAAGCCTTGGAGTGATGCTGTGCTTTCTGCACATGGAAGGGTAAAACGACAGTGAAGAGAAAAAAACCCGTGGCTCAGCAGAAATCTAGGTTTGGAGTTTTCCAAGGACAGTTATTGTTGCCTGCCCTCACTGAAGAGAGGAGATCACGAACCCGGGCCAACCTTTTGTCCTTTTACACCTGATGCATAACCTTAGGACGTGAAGGGTTGTCCTCCCACCCTACAACGCTCACACTCGTCCTGCAACGCCCGAGACTGCGAGGGGCTTGGCCTAACACCTGTCAGCCAACACACCTGGAGCGGCCGGAGCAGAGCGCCTCGCTTCCCCAGGTACTGGCCTGCGCTGCTCCTAGGGCTGTCTCCTTTCCCCGTATTTAAGGGGGTTGGAGGGGCACAAGTTGCAGGGAGCATCCAAAGACCCTCGCCGCCTTTACAGTTATCTACATTTTCTCGTATTTGTGTAAAAAGCATCGACACCGAACACGGGAGAGGGGGAGAGCTGCTACAAATTCTACCAATTCAATCCGGTTTGGGAGCATTAGGGGGAAGAGGGGGAGGGAGGAGGGAAGATGCGGCGGAGGGTGTTACTGTTTTGGAAATAGCCGGTGCTTCTCTGCAGCACTACCGTCTTATTTTCCTCCGATGTCTGTCGTTTTAAATTCGAAGTAGAGACGATCTATCAGCAATCCTGGCCCAGTGTGCTCCCAGTTAAAAATTCACCTCTGAGATGGGGATGCTAATTAGACTGAAGCAATTTAAAAGGTGTTAGGTGGGCTGTGCTGTAAAGTTGAGAGCACATAGGTAGCATACTCTAGTATCCTCAGTGATTTTTAGAGAGCTGTGCACGGAAAGCCATCAGAAAAAGAGGTTTGAAAGAGGAGCTGGTCCACACGGAGGAAGTTCACTGCCCCCTCAGACAAGGATTTTGCAGCTAGACATGAACGACGGGAGATGCTGACCGTCCTGTCAGCACTCCGTCCCTCTGTCCTGTCTAGTCAGTACAGAGAAAAGGCAGAGCCAAGGCGGTGCAGCTGACAAAAGCAGCGGGTTTTATTTTTGAGAGTGTGAGAGGGCAGGAAATGCTGAGAGACTTCTCCTTTTCAGCCAATACTCGTAACTGTTTTTCTTTCCCCTCACCTACCAGTAACTTGTGTCTCAGATGTGCTGCCAGTTGCCGGGTGTCCTTGTCGGTGTATTCCCAGGGGTCCTTCTCTGGTGTATTCCGCAGAGAGTCACTGTCGGCACCACGGCTGGGTGAAATGCTTTTCTAAAAGGCCTGCATGGAGCTTTTCTGTCTGGCACTTGGAGGGCTACTCGCCTTGCTGGCCCTTAGGACTTTTTTTTTCTCTAGTCCACAACCATACTGCCTGGTTTTGGATATAACCCTGTGCCAAAGCAGAAAGCTAACCTAGTTTATCACAGCAATGAATAGCCCAAATCTATTTCATCAGCCTAGTGTGGAAGGTCTCAGGGCTGCAACGAACACCTCAGTCTCCTCTCTCTGTCACTTTCACTGATCTCGAATGTGGTTACTTTGATAGTTAAAAAGACACGGTTTTAAAAGTCAACTTTGCAGAACCTTCTGCCTGGTCAAATGCTTGCAAACACAGCTGAAAATAAGCCAGGATCCAAGGAAGGCCAAGCCACACCAGGTGCTGGGTTCTACCTCTTCCTGAGAGCCCTGTGAGAAACCCCACCGTATCCTCTGAGGTTACTGCAGGAAGGTGGTAGAGCTAGGGCCTGACCTCCCGGGGACACAGCAGGATATTCAGGCCATCAGAGGGCCAGGCAGCTCAGGCTTCCCCGGCCTCTGCCTAGCGGCCGCTCCTTCAAACCCGGGCAAGAGCGTGACGGAAAGCATCATGCATCATCCGCGGGGGAGCTGGAGCCCTGCGGCCCTTGGGGCATCCCGGCAGCTCCCCGGGAGGAAATGTGCTTGCTCGGATGTGGTGGTTGCAGTGGAGTGAGAGCGGCTTGTGTGACCGGAATGCGCAGCGGAGGAAAAAGGCACCCCGAGGCTCTCGGGGGTGCGCGGATACAGAGCAGCCGAGCCAGGGGAAGGCCGGGAGAAGGGCAAAATTGCTGATCCCTTTGCTAGTCGGAAAGTGCCATGGACTGCCTAAAGACTGCAGAGATCTGGGCAGAGCACAGAGCAGGAATTGAATCTTCGCAGCTGTAGGTGGGGGACGTCCTGAAATAGCACCCTAGGAGTCCACCCTTTGTCACATGTGCGGACTTTGGTGATGGCCCCGGGTACCTGGCAAGTGGAGGGGCAGATTGTCACCTCTCTTCTGCATCAAGCACAACAGAGATTCTGGCTATGGGCCGCTGTGCTCTGTGGAACAGCTTGCTTAGTTGTAAGCCTCCCTTCCCGGGGTCTAAAAGCATCCTCCCGTGGACATTTTAAGAGGAGGAGCTCATTACAGCTATGTTGCAAAGTAAACAAACCAAGAATTAGTTGGTCTGGGTTTTTTTATGGGGGCTCAAGCTGGAAATAGTTGACCTCACTACACAATGCTTTTCCAGTCTCTCTTGAGAAACTTAAGAAAAAGAATTCACCTCAAGTTCATCTTGTGCTGTAACTTTTGTGTTTGAAGCTATTAAAACATTGAAAAAGGTCAAATTGATTCTTTTGCTTTTGAGAATTGCTTGGAGAAGAGGTAGATTGGAGGACACGAATTTAAATCACTCAATAGTCTGCTTCCAAAAACTGCCTACCAAGAAGAAAATACAGTGTATTAAGTGAGCCCATTGCTAGACATAAAAGTGTTCTGAAAGCACAAGCAGAAGACAGGATGTTAAAGAATCTAAGGCTTTCTTAGAGCTCAAAAGCAGACATATTCAGTGTATTAGCTGTTACCTTTCCTAGATTAGGTTTCCCGTTATTAAACTGATATTCCTCTACTGATTGTAAAAAAAGGATGGTTGGTCGCAGTCTCCAAACACATAATTAACTCTAACGAAGTAAATGGAGAAGATCAGAAACTGGGTAGCATCATAGTCCAACATGGTCTAGAATATTTCCAGATCAGGTGTTTAATGCCCACAGAAACACAGTACAATATTCTCCTGATCCTCCCTAGTTAACCAGAGGTTGATTGTTAAGTAGGCACATCACTTTGTTGACATGCTGCCACCCACACAAATAGATGCCACTGTAAATCCCAGCTGCCAAAGGATTTTTCATCCTAACATATTTTGCTTCCAAAGAGTTTTCAAATTTCCACTTGAGAATTTACCACAAACCTCATATCAGCTGCTTTAGATAGGTGTTTTAACTATCATCTTTCAGCGGCTTAAAGAAAGGTTTCCATCTGCGGTTTTAGGAAACATGCCTGATGATGCAAGAATGTGTAAGCATGCATTTAATCATGCTAGTCAGCAGGGCCTTTGTGCATCGACTGCTAGATGTCCACAGCAGATATTCAAAGAAGAAATACATGAAAGAGGGATGAAAATTTTTGTACATTTTCAACCTCCAGGCCACACTGCTACTGCCCGGGAAGTTTCTAATTCACAACAGCCCTGGGTAGAAGGCCCATTAGAGGGTTTGGGCTGCATGAGGGGGGCTGTACACCCTTGGTGGCCAGATTCATCTCTAAAATGGGTTTTCTGGTAAGGGGCTGGCACAGCAAAGACTTCCTAACAGCATTTTGCTGTTTTATTGCAAATAAATGATTTTCATAATGTGGCCCAGAAGCAACAAGGATGTTCATCTCATCACCGTGGACAATCAAACGTCCCTTAGACAGGAGGCTGTCCTGTGTGATAGCTCCCTGAACTGGCCCATGAACACAGATCCTGCTGGAAAGGGCATGTGGCCAGAAGGGACAGTATGGGATCATGTAGCTGGGGACCAGGACCAGAAAGACAGTGCAGGGATGCCTGGGAAGAGATGTGTGACATCAGTGACACATTGTGCAGAGTTGTGGCAGAGCAGCTCACAGGGGCAGCCAGGGGATTTCCCACACAGCACCTGCAGCTGGGCTCACTCACATGCCAGGAAGGAGCAAATGACGGGTGGACATGCATAGAGGTTCTGATGCTCAGGCTTTCCATCAGCACATTATCCTCAGGCCCAGCTAGAATGGTCTCTGACAAAGGGGAAATGGCCAAATCATGACAGTGGGGCAGGTCCCGTGAATTGCATCATCATTTGGGTGCCTCCACGATGTCTGGTCACAGAATCACAGAATGAGCCAGGTTGGAAATGACCTTCGAGATCATCCAGTCCAACCTATGATGTAATACCTCCTCATCAACTAAACCACGGCACCCAGTGGCACATCCAGTCTTTTTTTAAACAAGTCCAGGGATGGTGACTCCACCACCTCCCTGGGCAGCCCATTCCAGTGCTCAGTCAGTCCTACAGTGAAGATTTTTTTCTCATGTCCAACCTGACCTTCCCCCAGCACAGCTTGAGGCTGTGTCCTCTCATTCTGTCAGTGGTTGCATGGGAGAAGAGCCTGACCCCCACTCTGGCTACAATCACCTTTCAGGGGGTCGTAGAGGGTCATGAGATCTGCCCTGAGCCTCCTTTTTTCCAGGCTAAACAACTGCAGCTTTCTCACTTGTTCTTCATAGGACTTGTGTTCCAGGCCCTTCACCAGCCTTGTTGCCCTCCTCTGGACATGCCCCAGGCACTACACATCCTTCCTAAACTTAGAGGCCCAGAACTGAACACAGTAGTCACAGTACAGGTCAAGGCCTTCCTGGCAACCTCTTCCACAGCAACACTACCTCTGCTCAGCACCAGCATGTTGCTGGGCACCATTTCTTCTGTTTTGCATTCTGCCAGGATACTCACAGTCTAGGCCCGACCCCTCCTCCTTGCTGGTCCTCTCCCACCCCTGTTGAAGTTTGCTGCTTGCCCATCAGGATGTTCTGGTACACAGAACTGCTCACCAGGGCACTGCTCTGCCTACCACCAGGGTCAGAAAATATCTGTTATCCAATTAAAAAAAAAAAAAAGAAAAGAGGAGTATTTTTTTGTATTTTATCAGTGATTTTACTGTGACAGGTTGGGAAGGTTTCTTGCCTTTTCATGTCAAGAATTAACTCCCCCTTTTTGCTTCTGCAGCGTTTCTCTCCCCTGTTCTAAAATTATTAGCCTCTCATACATTGCTGTGCAGTAAAAAAAAGCACTTTCTTCCCCTGGAAATGCTTCTGGGTACTATTTAAATCCACTGGGCCTCGAATAATGTCCAACGTGGAAGCAACAGCTTCCAGAGGGCCCAAATCCTGGTCTGTCCTGGCACCTCTCATCCCTTCACCTTCATTGCTTGCGAAGTTGAGAGGTCCACCCCTCCCTCCTGTGGTGCACAAAGCAGTTGCTCCTCACACACCACACATGAACATGGGAACAACATGTGCATAGAATTACACACTGAATTTCTCCATGGAATTTCTCCCGCAAAGATGACAGTAGATGCAGGGTGTGCAGGGTGTGAGTCACTCTTACTGGTCCTGCTGCATACAGCAACAGGTCAGGGTGTTTTCAGTTCTTGCACTCCTTTGAGAATAATTACCACACGAGATTGTTTTTCTCCTCTCCTTAGGTATTTTTTGGTGTAATTTCTCTTTCTTTATTTGCATTCACTCTGATTCTGCAGGGGTGGGGGCTGTGTTGGGAGTAGATGACAAAGAGCTCTTTCTCATCACACTGTAAATGGTCATTAGCTGGGGACTTTAAGAACAATGCAGAAATCTATTTCATTAACTCTAGATTCTGCTTACCTCCAATTATACAGCTCTATGAAAATTACCAAGTGTGAAATATAAAAATGTTGTCTTGTAATTGAAACCTTTTTTTAGGCAAATTTTGAAATCAATAAGAAGAAAATTAAAAAGGAGTGGTTTGATAACGCTTACCCTGTTTGCTCAATATACAGCTATAACTACCATGAAAAGCCATTTGCTTCATGATATGTTCTGCAGGAAAGAATATTGGACAGATCTGGAGAGGCACTATAGGCAAGGGTGTGATAGAACAGGACAAGGAGGAATGGCTTCCCACTGCTAGAGGACAGGGTTAGATGGGACATTGGGAAGAAATTGTTTCCTGTGAAGGTGGTGAGGCCCTAGTACAGAGTTTCCAGAGAAGCTCTGACTGCCCCATACCTCAAAGTTTTCAAGGCCAGGTTGGATGGGGCTTGGTGTAATGGAAAGTATCCCTGCCCATGGCGTGGTGTAGAACTGGTTGGTTCTTAAGATCACTCCCCACTGGAGAGTGACGTATCATTGCCCATTCAGCTGCTCAGACTGGAAGAAAAGACTCAATTTCCACCACCTCTCTTTCCCAGCCTCAGAGACTTGTTTGAACTGTGGCTCCAGGGATGAAACAGTGTCTGAAAAACGCCCAGGTGTGTTCCTCTCTGCATAGCTCATGGCAGCCTCATGGCATAAGAGAGACTTTGAAGATAAACCCTCGTATTTAGCATCACTAAAGCGGAACAAAACATTCTTTAGGGGAATTTCCTCACTGCTTTTACAGCTCTGCTCTGATATTTACTTCACTCATTAGTGCTGCTATTTTAGTTCTGTCTCTATTTCTTGCCCTGTGGGGTATGCATTATTTTGAGTATGGTGACCAATTTGGGGGAAGTTTTTCAGAAGTTTTGCAGCAAGGCACATGGGATGTCATTAAACACTTGTTTCTCAAAGGACAATGCCAGTTGGCCAGCTGGAAGACCCCTCTGGAAACTCCATATGTGACAAAGATCTTGTTTTTTGATAGGGCTGCCTTTCTGTCTTTCCCTCCTTGCCTCAAGGAGTTTTCAAAGAAACCACACACAGAAAGCACAGTCCAAACTGCACTCTCACCACAGGACAAGCAAATTTTGTCACCTTGGGGAAGGAAGGTGTTCTGGTCTGGTCAGGAGGTCTGTGAGTCCAGCTGGGTGTGTGCAGAGCAGCTTGGCATGGGTGATCAGTGGTGCTTTCCCACTCCTCTGTCTCACTGCCTGGTCCAGCAGAGAGGACAACAGGCAAGCTACCACAGTGGCACTCTTCAAAAGTAGATCTATGTCAGCCTGAGAAGGGAAGTCTGGTTGTACCGGATGGACAGTGAGGGAAATTACAAGGAGAATAATGGGTTCAGTCTGGAAAAATACGTTCTAGCATGGAAGAGGGTGTTGGTGGGCATTTGGGGCAGAGGGCAGGGTTATATGAGTGCTAAGAACTGCCAGGTCTATATGATTGGGGCAAAAAAACTCCAGGATGAACTAGGTGAGGAACAAGCTAAAGATCAGAAACCTTCCACTGCTGTCACTTCACTGTTTTGTCTCAGATTTTGACACACTTCTTGCTGAAAGCCCTGCCACTTTGGTTCCTGTGAGGCTCCTCAGACTGCCAGCTCGCTACAGAGAGAGCAAGACATTTCACATGGGCAGGGCTGCAGAGGAAAAGATCCAAGTGGCAACTTCTGGGCGTGCAAAGCTCACAGTAAGTAAGGAGGATCCATGTTAAAAGGAAAAACTGATTTTTGCTAATGACATAGACATCCTGTGACTGGTGACTTGACAGTTCTGGCTGCTGAGGTTTCTTTCTAGTACCTTATCCACAGGAGTGACACTTAGGCATGGCAGGAGTTTTGATGACTCCCATGACTAAGGACTTTAGGAAGGAGACAGGTATCCCAGAGGGCACAGCGAGCCCAGCCTGTCTGTGCCTGTCCCCTGCATCAGTCAGCCCCAGACTGACACTGCCTGTATCAAGGTGAGGGGAGAAGACCCACTTTGTGCACTATCATTGCCTCAACAGGAAGGATATCATGTGCTCCAGAGAGACAGAATACAAGTGGGACGGCTTGGCCCCCCTTTCCTCTCAACCCTTCTCAAATTCACATCAACTTATAAAGATCATTAATGCCACAGGAACGAGATGTCTCAGCCACAGCCTGGCTTCCTGGCACTCTAGCAGCCATGCAAACTTTGCCAGTAGAGACACCTTACAAACACACTCCTTCTCCTGCTCCTAATATTGTGTGTTTGTTTTGGTTTATTTTTTTTCCTAAAAGAATACCACTAGCAGGCTTTCTCCACCCATCAGATCGTTTTTAAGAAGCAGTCATGGTGAGATAGCAGACCTGAAATGCAGATCCTTGTCCTGTACAGGTAAACCACCCAACTCTCATACTAATGAATTATATGAGCATAGTGAATCCTGCCTTGCAGCTGGATGAAATTCAATCTAATAACTTCATTTTCTCTGGTTCAATACCAGCGTTTTAAAATACAAAATTCTAACTGTGTACTGTAGTCTTTAATCTAACCTTCAGGATGGAGGCCCGAAATTTTAAAACCACACAGAAAAAAAATAAGGACTTTTTTACTTGCTGTATTTACTATCTGAATATTGCAAATGATTTTAAAAACAGAGTTGTACATGTATATCAGATATCATTTGAAGTAATGAGTGTATTTTTCTAATTTTCCCAATGCCAACCTAACAACCCATTTCCAATATCATGCATAATAATTAATTTGTTTTCTGTATAGTAATAAGATTAACAACTTCACATTTACACGGGGTACTGAGTTATGTTCAAATAAAATAAGTTCTAATGAGAAAAATTGGAAGTGGCAGCAAATCAATGTTCCACTCAGCAATCCAAGTTTATGTGTGTTTGTCTATCTTTCCTGCATGATTTTTGTCAAAGTTCCACTGTAAACAAGATAATTTCTTTCATGTTGGGTTAGCCTGGGTAAATATGTTTAATGAACAACAAATACATTGTAAACATTGAAATAAATCTAAATACCTCAGAAAACATCCTGGAAGCTATAGGGTGATTCAACAGACAGGATGCTAAATAGGAGGCTGCACTGTATGAACTCCCCATGGAGAGAAACCCGACACCTTGCACAACATGATTTCAAACTAATTCCTAAACGCTTGATTTTAAAAGATCTGCCCATATAACATGCATCTCTCAAACTAGCTTCTTTTTGTCGATCAAACTGGGAAATTTGCTTTCTTTTTAGTAAAATATTGAAACAGTAGCTGAATCCAGTGAATTCTAACTAAACAGGACAAACGCTAGGGAGATTTGTAGTTTTTTCTAGAAGTGGATATTCATGGAAGAGCCAGTGCTCCACTCCACTACTCTGCAGTGCCTGTCTGAAACTAAACCTCCAGGATTTGTCCTAACAGCCCTTTCTCCAGGACTCCCACTTAAGCTCACATCTCCAGACACTTCAGTAACAAGGTGATGGACACACTGCTGCAAAACACAGGAATGAGTCATTTTCCCTGAGTATTTATGTACTGACACTGAGAGCATCCGCCAGTACCGAAGGAGCCACTGGTCTCTACTGCCTTTCACAGCCAAGCTCTGAGCTGTGCCCTCTGCAATACGGGTCAGCAGGTACCTCTAAACCTCCTGTACAAATGAAGCCCCATATCACCAGGCAAAGCCTGGACATCTTCCCAGGGCAAGTGGGCCAAAGCGAGGCCAGCCATTGTGCCAGACCATCCCCAGCACAGCTCCGAGGACAGCCCAGACCGAGCTGCCAGATGGAGAGCGGTGAAAACGAAGCAGCTATTAATAACTTGTTTGTATCGCTTCCGGTACACTTGTTTCCTTGCCTAATTATAGGTGACTCAAGGTTCACTGCCCAACTGCATGGCCATCACTTCCCACGAGACCTTCAATTGCCAGCACCTTCACGAGATCTTAAGAGCTTAGGCTGAAATTTTCCACATCGTGTGTATGATGCAGACTATGGTTTGCCTTTTGGGGTTTCTGCTTACTTATCTGTTTGTTTTAGAAACAGCTTTGATTACAACTAGTGTTTTCTTAATAATATTACAATCACAGAATCATAGAATATCCTAAGTTGGAGGGAACCCACAAGGGTCAGCAAAGTCCAACTCCACAATCACTGGTGTAATCCTAAGACAACTTTTTTTCACAGTAAGTTTGTTTCAGAACACTTCTTTGACTGTTTTTGCCATGAGAACTTCACACTTTTGGGCTCAGGGACTCCTCCAGATGACACAGAAAGCTGTACATGCTTTCCCCACAGAAAGTTGTACCTGCTTGAGGACACTATGAGCTGCTGGTTCCTGTATGATCTGTGGACATTAGACCACAGGCTGTTCAAACCCTCAAATTCTGACATACATTGAGCAGCATCTTGTATTCCACCTCCTACCTCTCACCAGCCCAGCTGTGTGTTGGCTTCATAAGGTTGGTGAAAAGTGTGTTTCAGCCTGGTCTGAATGGGGAACCCTTTAGCCTAGGCTTTGGCCTCCCAGAGAAGGAAGCAAGTTTCAGCAACCCAGAGAATTTAGATCCTTTCTCAAATATGGGACTGTCATATTCTGAGCACATAGTGCAGCTGTCTGCCCACTGACAAGCAACCAGTCTGTCTCTCTCCGCCACAGGAGCAGCCTAAGATGCTTTCAGAGACATTTCTTGTCTACTATGTGTGGGGAATTCAACTAAATAGATCCACTATTTGCATACTGCACCTTCTCCCAGACTCATAGAATCATTTAGGTTGAAAAAGACCCTTAATAGCACTGAGTAGAGAAAACTCCTCCCCTCACCTGGCTCCAGCACTGCTATATGAAACCCTGCCACTTGTGCTCTTCTGGGCCACCCTGCTCCTATTGCGTGCAATACCTGAACAGGCCTGGTCACCTTGAAGACATCAGCAGTTTTTGCCAATTCCATTGCTGAAATAAGTAGCAGCTTGACTGGATGCTCAACAGGATGTTGAGCTAGTTACCTACTACTTATGTTTGCAGTGGAATTAGCTCAAATTGCAATGTTTAAAAATTGCTCCATGTACATCATCATGACCATGATATTCCTGTGCTGGCAGAGGTCTTTACCACCCTGCTTCCCATCAGTTCAGCAGTGGTGGCAGCCCTGTGTCCCCATGGTGTCCTGCCAGAGCAGCAGCCATCACAGGCTGGCTTTCCATTGCCCTGGCAAAGGGCAGAGAGCTTTGCCTCCCCCATGATAGGCTGCTCTGAGCCTGCTTTGCCTAGGCTTAATATGTCCTTCCACAGGAGACACAGTGTTCTGCTCCTGCAGTGTCCCCAGGGATGTGCTTCTCCAGCTTCTGTGACAGAGACCAACTACCCCAAGGCAGACACAAGTGGACACCTCACAGAACAGCTCTCGTGTGGATGCGTCACCCCCTCAGAAGGCTCCTCTCTGCCCAGCAAACACACTTGCATGCCAGCTTTTTTGGTTCACAATCAGCATAGACACTGTGAATCCACAGATCTCTGGTGACAAGGGCCAGAGTCTGTGCCCAAATTGTGGTGTCTAGACATGCCACCATGGACTGCCCCTCCCACAGCTCTGTGGTAATGGACAGGAGTTGTCCTGGAAGGGAACTGGACCGACTAAAGTAGGAGGAACAAAGCCAGGCTGAGGCTAACTGGACACTGTTGACCATACAATTCCTTTCCTGTTTGTCCTCCAGAAGTGAAAAGTGAAGGAAGAGGCAGTGGGACGTGTGGTGGCCTCGTGGCCAAAGTTGCTGCATCTGTCCTAACAACTGTTGGCACTGACAGTGCTCCAGCTGTCATGCTTGCAGGCAGCTCAGACTGGGCTGCTTTTGGTGGTTTTTCCTTTGCACAGTCTGTGTTGCCCTTTCTTACTGCAAGCCTTGCAGGAGACACCTGGGGCCTGTCCCTGTCCCCAGCCAGCTGCCTCTGAAGGCCCTTCAGATCAGCCATGGCTTCACAAATTCCCAGTGGAACAGTGACCAAGCTCTTCAGAGAGCTGCAGGGTTGAGGCCTCACGTGCCACAGGCTGTGACACACCAGAGGCAAGAGGGTTTGTTCAGGTGTCTCTGTCTCAGTTGTTGTTCCACCTGGGGTTGCAGACCACATAGCCCCTGGGGGTCATCAGTCCTGAACATCAACAGGAATGATATCAGGAGGGAGGAGAACCTGAGAGCTCATTTTGCCTTCCTGAACTCCCGGCATCACTCTCCTGGTCTACCCATCCTTGGAGCAAGAGGAGCAGCCTCTGCTGGGATCTTCTTCCCATATACAAGCACTGCAAAGACCACCAAGAAGAAATACAGTGCTGGGAGCAGTTTCTGGAGTTGCATGGATTGGGGCATATGGCTTACATCACCAGCCTGAGCAGAGTTTGTTTCACTACCTGGGTGCTGCCTGATCCAGTCTTCTGGAGGACCCTCACCTTCAGCCCCTACATCACCACCCCTCTGATTACTGCCAGCTCTTGGTAGAGGCTGTGGCACCCACCAAGGGTGGGAGGGCTGGCCAGGGTCTGTCCTCCCACAGCAACAGCTCCTGGCCTAGGCAGGGCCCAGTGCCAAAGTGAGGGCTGATGTGGGGCTCTGGAAACAGAACAAGGGTTCACCTTGCTGCAGAAGCAACTATAGGGTAAGCCGGAAAACTTGCTGGGCTGGGTTTAACTGGAAATTCTCATGCACCAAAGGAAGATCATCTGGACTACAAAAGGTAGACTTACACCTACCAGGAGTGAAACCTCTGAGATTCGTTCCTGAAGATGGATTGAATATATTTGTCCCAGATTTGTGACAAAACACGGTAAAATCTCTGCTGATGTTCTTCCCAAAGTGAGAGCGATGTGAACAATTGTGAATCCCTGGAAGACAGCCAGTGAAAGAGCTTGGCAAATCACCTGAGGAGGAGAAACAAAGCTGTGACATAGCCAGAGTGACCCTGGGGCTGGTAGCCCAGATCCTCTCCCAATAGGGGGGACACAGCAAGGGGAAGAGGGGAGAATTGGGTGGAGGGGTCCTTTGTGCTGAGGCCATGCAGACACGGTGTGCACTGCTGAGCGAGGACAGAGAAAGGGGCAGTGCCATGGAAGCAGAGGGGTGGCACTGGCTCTGTGTCACCTCGATAGGTCCCATCTCATCCCTCCAGACAGGGATCAGGGGAAGGCACTCAGGGAGGAGCCACAGAGGGTGTAAAGGACTGGAAACCTCATGGGCCCAGGCTGCATGGGTGGCCTGAATTACCCAAAAGATTGAAAACACTATCTATAAGCACCGTCTTGGAGAGAAGAAATTTGACAGAGGGGGCTGCTTGGTGCAGCAGACACACTTACAGCATGACCCAGAATCTGGAGCATTTGAGGCCAAGGCTAAGTCAGTCTGAAGCAGAAATCTCTTCCACAGGCACCAGCAGGAACAGTCCATTTCTCACCAAAGGCTACAGTTGCCACTTGTCACAGGTTGGCTGTGCACACCTCTCCACACGTCATATCAGGGAGCCGTGCTCCAAGACCTCCTGGAAAATTTGTTCTACAAGCAGTTAAAATTTCATCATCTGAGACAGAAAACTTGTAGGAAAAGCAATGTTAGAAAATACCAAAATCTTGGTGGTAAAATAACCAGATAGGAATATCCCACAGCTGTGTTTGCTAGAGAGGACATTTACCAGCCTAAAGTCATCACTCCTTCCCATTGCCTCAAACCCTCCCAGTAAACGGAGAGACAGGCAACATGTCTCCAGCTGGCACAGACTGACTCTGCTCCAGATCTGTGCTAATACCCTTGTTTACATATGGCCTGACACACTCTTAATGCTAACAAGTAAATAGAAGCCTGTGGCTCGATTTACTATGCAATTACACTTGCAAAATAAGAAGGAAAAATAAGCTCGTATTAAGCACTGATACACACATTTTATTCAAGCACAAGTGGCACATGACAATGTGGATTTGCCCTTTGAGATGTCAGAGTTTAATGAAGTAGGAGAAATCCTGCAGAGAGTAGCACAGGACTTAGATTTCTCCTTATGAGGATTAACTTCATGCCCCTGTTTAGGAAAAAAAAACATTTTCTGTGGTAAAATGAAAGCTGTCCTCCAGCTCTGGATAGCCTTTTGCCACCACTGCCAGATTACTTTGTCCTCTGCTGGCCTGTTCCTGACAACACACCTATTTGTAGCTGTTCCTGCAACCCCTTGGGTCACAAGGCACCAAGGTCCTGGAAGTGACAGACCTCTGCATGCATAAGGTCCAGACAGTCTTTCTTTCACACAAAAAATAATGTATGCTCATATCTATGTCTTTTTCTGGTGAAGGAGACCTCCAGCCTTGTGGAGTGCACTGGAGGGTAACCTGTGGTTGTATAGTGGATCACTGTCTCTCATGCTCACAGTGAAAGGCTGTCCTGCCTCTTATTTCCCGGACAAAATGTCCAAGATAGTGGTATTGCCACAGCCCTGAGGCACTGCTTAAGCATCACTGAAACTACTTGGCTTTGGTTAATTTCCTAGCAGAGACTTATTTATAGGCTTATTAAACTGTATTAGACTGTCTTTAGCAGCAGAACAGAAGTCCTGCATGCAGATCTTCCTCCTCTGCTTTTGATGTCCTCGAGGGCAGCTTCCCCCAAAGGCACAGTATCTGCTCAAAGGACTGTAGCTGGATGCAGCCTGGTGAGACCCACAGACCTGATGGAAGTCGTTGAGCTGAAAAACTGATTGCTGCATTACCCAGTCAGACTGATGTTCAGGCCAGCAGCTGAGGAGAGGAAGAGAAATATCCATTCTGGGGGGAAAAAATTACTTTTCTGGGACAACTCCTCTTCATGCTTCCATGAGACTTCCCCTTGGAAGTCCCCGCTCAACCTTTAATTTCAGAAATTTAGAGCTCAGAAATTCCTACAGAAAGTGAAAAATGTTCCATCACCTTCCAAATGAACAGGGGAGCTATGTAAGGTGGTATGCCCTGGGGGTGGTGAACATCCTGTACTGAAGGTGCTTGTCAGTCAGCACAAGAGACCACAGCAGACTTCCCACTGGCTGTGACAGATTTTGCATAGCGACTGCAGACAATCTCAGAGCCCATGAACTAGACCCCCTGCAGTGGCCCTGTGGCCAGGCCTTGCAGCAGTTGCACCCACTGTCACCAGCCATTTGCTTGCACCTGACTGGAGCGGGTGGCTTGTACACCACAAGCTTCTGGTAAGGTGGAAAGCAAGACAGGGAAGAGGAGCAAGCAAGGACTGATGACACAGTTGCATAACTCATTGTTTAGAGAAATCAGCTAAAAATAGTCCATGGACTGGTTTTGGGTTTACATGAAGAGAAATCAGACTTTTGGCCTCTCTCCTGATTTGACTGCAAACTAGAAATCTGAGGGAGCAGCATGTTACCCTGCTGATGCTTGTGGACTCCTGCCACACTTCCAGGCATGGTGAGCAGAGGTCCAGGATACACCTCTGCACAGCCTTAAGGACTATTTGGACAAACTCTCAGAACTCCACCAGAAAGGTCCAACATCCTCCTGCTCCAAACTTCTGCCTACCAGAGAATGGGATTACAGCATAATTCAGGTGTAAGGGACCTCAAGAACTTTCTAAATAATCCTCTGCTCAAAGAGAGGCCAACTATGAGACCAGATGAGCATGCTCTGCTCTTTACTCATCCTGTTCTTAGGAGGTCCTAACGATGGGGACTTCACCATACTGGTCTCATTTAGCACCAATATTTGCTGCTCCTGCTGCAGTGCAAATCCTTGAGACCAACTGAGAGCAGAGGGTGTAGCAGCAGATTTACTTTCAGGCAGGTGACTTTCCTCCTCTTCCTTTTGTATTTGTGATCAAACCAACGAAATCATGCAATCTGGAGTCCTGGGTGGATCCTCTGTCATGCCCTTCTTCTTCTTTCTCCATGTACATCATGTTTAGGCATAATCATCCTCCCATAAGGCACTGCCATTCTTACATTTTAATTAACATAGAATAACAAACTTGTAAACTCTGAGCAGATTTGATTTGGAACATGTTGATGCATTTGGCACCAGAAAGTGGGTCACTGATTATATTCCCTCTATGCATCTGGTACCTGTTGTTCACTTTCTGCTGCCATGCCAGGAACACAGGTGCTAAAAATGGAACACTATTGCTCTGGATTTATATGTCTATACTGTATTCAGTGCACAATGTCTTAAACTTATCTTTCACCTTCTGATAATGCTACTAAGCGGGATTATTACTTTTTAAGGTTGTGCTTTTTCCCAATAACCCCCCAAAAGGAATGAAGTCTTCCAAACATATCCATGCATAAGCAAAAGGATGAAACAGAGAATTTAATCATAACGCTTGTGCATGGCTTTCAGACTGACATCTGTACATTAAGAATATGTAAAAGTACCAATTTCATGCTCTGACAGCTTATTTCGCATTGATGGGGGATAATGGGGAAAATGCCATGGGAATGCCAAATGTCAAAGCATTACATAATGCAAAGCATTCACACATTGTCTCTTGGGCCATCACTGGTGGTTCCTTAAGGGAAATTTTCCAGTAAAAGAGAGAAAGAGAGACCGGGCCCTGCCAAAAGAAAATCGAAATCTTGAAGTCAAAGCTAAGAACTAGAGGCAGTGCAGCATCAAGTCTTCAAGCACAGAGTCTTTTCTGGCTTTGAATTGTCCTTTCACGTCTGTCAAAGATGAAATATACATACATTCATTTCAGAAGCTGCAAATCAGCCCCAAATGGTTTCCCATGGAGGATCTGAACATTCTCACCACAACCACCATCTTTTAAATAACTTATTTTCAGAAATTGTGGATGTTCAGAAAGGAAACCTCTCCCCTTAACTCCAAGACCCTCATCCCAGGGATGACAGCAGAAGTGTTGCTCTCTAGTAGAGGCTGCCTCAGGAGAGAGAGGAGTGCGGGACAATAATCTCCTCTCTTCATCAGAGGAGTGATGTTACAGGTTTTGCCTTTAAAATGCTGGGGATTCTTACCTAATAGAATTGGGAGAGAGGTAGAACACTATTGCAATTATTTTGCTCATTTAGTGAGAAAATTAGTAATTGAGGAAAGGAAATATTTTCTCTGACAAAGCAATATGTTGCAAGTCAATATGTTGTGAGATGCATTCTGCCCTCCAGCAATCATGCCATACCCAGTGGCACTGTCAGTGCTTTGACCTAGTGCTTGGGCAGTTACCTGCTCTGCCAGAGAAGGCAGGTGGGCACAAAGGACACACTGCTGTGACACCAGTGCACAACATCCCTTGCTGTCTTATCTGTGTCCCTGTCACCCTCTGCTGACACTCCATGCTACCCCCCTACACAGCTCCATCCTTACCTTCTTTTCTCCACCTCCCTCTGCGTTCCAGTTGCCTCCCACTCCCTGTGGCTCTTTCCCAGGTTCCTATATGCCTGTGCCCTTGGCTCTCTGCCCAATTTCACCCTGTTCCTCCTGACCGTCAGCTTTGGTGGCTTTGACTTCACAGAGTCCTTCCCCTCCCTCAGCCCATGCCCCCCACTCCCCACATGCTTTTCTGGTCCTCCATTGACTCACGTGGCTGAAACTGTAATTAACAAGCTTTGAAGCACTGTAGATCTGGCTCTAAGGAGCTAAATAATTACACTCCCTCCTCTCTCCCGCTGCTCAGTTTGAAGCAGCAAAGTGGAGCACTGGGAAGAGGAGGAGCGGATCAGGTGGGGGGTGGGAATTTAATTAACTTCTGAAGTGCTCCTGTTCCTGCTGCAGACAGCTGAGGATGGTGATGGGCTGTGGCTCAGGAGGTTGCACAGGTCCAAACACCGTGTGGTGAATGACGTCTCCATGGTCTGTGCCCAGACCCAGTGGCTTTGGGAGCTGCACATCACTTCCACATTATGAAGAAGGGAGACCCTGTCAGGGCACAGCACGTGAGGTCTGCCAGGGTTCCACACTGATGATTTTCAAGCCATTTCACTGTAAAGTCCATTTAAAGTGCCATTCCTGTGACATGGGCAAGGCAGTTTGCTGATGAGGAAATGGGAGGCAAGGTGGGAAAATGTTATCTGCAGAGGCAAATGTCAGCCACCTCCTCCCTATCCTGGTTCAGCTGTTCCTCATCTCATGGCCCATCTCTGCCCTGCCTGTCCCTGCCTTCTTGCCCAGCATTTTCTGAACAGTTTCAGCCCTCCTACAGCTGCCACCACTCCAGTATTGGTTCCATATGAGGCCAGTGCAGAGAATACTGCCTGCTCCTGCCTGGTAGAGTGGGGCATGTCCATCTTTGAGCTTGATGGTTCAAGCTCAAAGGAGGATGAGTGGTTCATCACCTCAGAGTTTATGTCTTTTACTGGATCAGGACAGACGAAAAGGGAGCTCATGTACCCAGACACATAACATGAAAACCCACCATCAGCTGCAGCTTCCAGATGAAAACAATATGTTTGTCAGGAAACAGTCTATGCAAGTCAAAGAGAACTCTCCTCAGCACAGGTGTCCAGAAGCAAGTACAGCCCACTTGATTCAACAAGTCCAGGTAAAAAAAGTGTTTGACAAGACTGCAAAATTAGCCTCTTAAAAGAAGATCGTTGCCCAAATATATTTAATTAAACTCCTTGAATGCCTACATTTTTCAATCAAATCCTCACGTTGATCCACAGTGGAAGAAACATTACCCAATATTTCCACCATGGCCAAGTGTCCTGAGATTTCCCTCAGCAACACTCTCGGACAGGGTGTCACCTTCCAGCTGTGAATTCTAGGAATGCCAGGTGAAGCTGCATCTCTCAAAAGCCTTTCCATCTCACAGGGTTGGTGTCTAGCAAAGTTGGAGGAACAGGAGCTAGTACCCTGACACAGAGACTTTATTAATATGTAATACTGCTGAGGCATATTCTGGGTGATTTTTGTGCTGCTACCCTCAGAACTTTCGTGCTGTTTCCCTCAGCATTTAGAAAAACCCTTCGGAAATAATCTGATGGAAAACAGAACTTCGGGGTCCTTTCTGATGGATGTTGGCCCCCGCGTCAGAGCCACCGAGGGTCCTCGGATGCTGGGAGCTGAGCGGAGGCTGAAGATCCCCAGCGAGCAGCATCAGGCTAGCAGAAAGGCCGCGCATTCTAGGGTGCCACCTGCCGGCACCTGGACCGCGAACTGACAGGTTACATCCCGGGGAAATTCTCTCTTCCTTCTTTTTTTCTTTTTGGAGCACAGACAGGTTTTGGTGGAAAGAACGACGGTCTCCGCCCGTCTCCTGCGGTCTGGAAGGCTGTAGGAGACACAGCGCTGTTCCCGAGCATTTGAGGCTGCTGCAAAGCCACTTGTCCCTGCAACAACGCGGGGGTTTGCCCGCGAGCTGGCCCGCTCCTTCTTGCTGGGTTTGTGCAGCCATTTGGTGTCCCAGCGCAGGGCAGGCGGGCGGGGAAAGGACGGGCTCCGCGGGGGTGCCGGGCTGCGCCGCTGGGCGTGGAGGATGGATGCTCCTCTCCCTGCACCAACAGGACTTCTGGTGGGTCTGAGCAAATCACAGCGGACACAACACCGCCGGCCCCCCTCCCCGGGGAAACCCGCTGTCCAGTGCCTCAGGCGCAGCCCCTCAGCCCGGACTCGCAGGAGACTTCCAGCTCCCAGCACACGGTGTCAGGTCGGCAGCAGTGAAAGTTGCTCTCGAGCCGACTGTTCCCTGCAGCCTTGCGGCCCGGTTCTGGGCTGCGGGAAGATGCTTCCTGCCACTCCGAACAACTCAGAAGTTTGAGAGCTGTGGAGGAAGAGGGGACGTTCTCCAGGAAGGGAGTGAAACCCCTCAGGTAAACTAAGAACAACCGGGGATGTTGCTCAGCATTTGCAACGGGGTGCCAAGGGAGTGACGCCTCCTCACCTCCTGGCCACATATAAGCACCAGGACCTCAGGCTACGTGCCAAGCTCCTCTCCCTTCATGAGTGAATCACTGGCTCACCAAAGATAACATGTTCAGGGAAGGAGGGGAACAGTTTGGGCTGGGCTCAGGTGCGCAGCAGGTGAAGTTTGTCACTCCTACAAGGAAAAAGTGCTCAGAAGCAAAGGCAGCAGCCTGACTCAACTGGCTTGAGAGACAAAGGGGTGCAAGGGTGAAAGTGCCAGGGCCTGAGGAACAGTTCTGAGTCCCGTTGAATTGAATGCAGGCACCTCTGCCTGCTTCTCTGCAGCAGCAAAGTGCCCTGCAGCAAGGCCAGACTGGAGCTGTGCCACTCCCATCCAGGGTGAACGATTTCCCCTGGGCTGCGGTGGCCCTGGGGCAATATGGGAGAGAGTCCCTTAGGACAGGTGACGCAATGGATGGGTCAGAGTCAGTTGCTGACTTTTTGCTATGATGCCACCCAAAAGAACTTCCTTTCAGGGTCAAATCCAGCAAGAATGGGTTCTTGCAAGAGTAAAATACCACCGTAGTCAGTGCTAAATCCAAATGCTCTAATCTTTCTCCTGCTATTTCTGTAAATAGAGAATTTTATTTCCTGGAAAAGCTGTGGGGAAACGTACCTGGCATGAGGTTTTTCTCCAAACGTGTATTTTACACTATTTCAATAGCTGCACTGTGGGGGCTGATGGGGCAGGGCCTGGTGGCCACTGCCCACTCCACCACCCCAGCCAGGAGAGGGCAGTCCCATAACCAGGCACCTGCCTGGGCATGGGGTCAAGTCAAGGCTGTGGCAAGATGGCAGCCTGCAGAGAGGGGTCAGGGTCAGTAATTTGGGATACTGAGGTCAGACACAGGCATGCTTCCAGGGGTTATTCTCAGGCTTGTGACAGTTGCACAACATTCTGCAGTTCCAGCTCATCTTTTAATAATCTTAACAGCATATGTTTTACAGCAATTAATTATCTCATATATTTGAGTAGGTTTCATAACATACAGAAGCATTAAAAGCATTTTTGTTTTGAAATGTGCCATGATAAGATCAGAACATAGTACCTGCAGCCAGTACCAGGGGTCACAGCTATGCTGGGTTCCACTCACTCTCTGCCAGAAGAGTAAAGATAAAACCTTCCTACATGTGGGTTGGTTTTGTTCTCTTCTTTGCAGACCTAGAGCCTGCAGAATCAGAGAAACATTTTCCTGCCTTTCAAGAGGCAGTTTTGCAGCCCACACATACCTGCCTGTGCTAGGGTTTGCAGAGGTAAATCACAGGTCATAATTATGTGATAGTAATTTTGAAAATAGACTACTAGCACTGCGTTAAGGAAACCCCCAAAGTCTGAAAGGCCTACAAAAAACGAGACAGAAAATGAAAGCTCTGGGCTCAGTGGATGTGTCACTGCATGTGTGTCTGTCTGTACAGGCAGCCCTGCTGGCTGGCCTCAGTGGAGGGGGGCAGCATGGAGGGGCAGCTCTGTGGTTGCAGGGCTTTCAGGCACACCAATGTCCCCGCAGCAGCAGAGGCAGCTGGAATCTCCCTTAACTTCCTGCATCCTCTCACTCATCCCCACGTGGCTCTCCTGCTCCTCAGAGGCTCTGTCTGACTCCTTGCTGCCATGTGCTGCAGGTCACCCCACCTGTTACGCTCACAAAAACAGAAGCACACCACACACACCCCTGTACGACTCCATTTGGCAGTATTAAACAGGATGTCTGTTTACATGGCTGAAGGCTCCTCTCTGCTGTGTGCACATCTTTGTATGTGGAGGTTGCCAGAGGAGCTGGACCCCTGGCCAGAGGATCTGTGTGGGGAGGGGGGCAGCGTGTCCCTGATAAACAGGCACACACCAGCAAGGACAATCAGCACCAACTGCAAAACCGTGCTGATCGGCAAGTGGGCCAGGAAGCATGGGGCCTAGCATCAGAAAGGTCTGGAGACCTTTCAGAATACTGGAGACTGGGATTTTTGCAAGTTCACTGGTGACACAGCAAACAGCAAACAGGCTGGGCCTGCTGGATTCAGATATGTCTGCAAAGTGCTGCTGGGGACACGGGGCAGGCATGGCTGCTGGACAGAACGGTCCAGCAAGGACGGCAGGGCCTCTATGGTGCAGGTAAGCACATACGTATGCACCTCCACATCCAGGCACATATCCATATGACACTCTCAGGGCTGCAGCATCTCTGCTATGGAGATGGACTGGGAAAGCTGGGGGTGTACCAGCTGGAGAAATGGCGGCTCTGGAGAGATTTTTAGAGCCCCTTCCAATGTCCACAGGGGCTTCAAGAGAACTGGAGAAGGACTTCAGACAGGGGTCGGAGTGGCAGAACAAGAGGAATGAATTCTCACTGACAAAGGGCAGGATTAGATGGGATATTAGGAAGAAATTCTTCCCCATGGGAGTGGTGAGGCTCTGGCACAAGCTGCCCAGAGAAGATGTGGCTGCCTCATACCTGGAAATGTTGCAGGCCACGTTGCACTGGGCTTGGAGCAACCCGGTGTAGTGGCAATTGTCCCTGTCCGTGCCATGGGGTGGGACTGGATGAACTTTAAGATCCTTTCCCACTCCGTCTCTTCTCGGATCGCGCGGCGCGGGCTCTGTCCGCTCTGCACATGGAGACGCGATCCTCTCACAGGACGGTGATACCGGGCACGGCGCAGACCACACCCCGAGGCTTGCGAGACACTGGAAACCCCCGTCCCCGAGCACCCGATTTTCGGTAAATTCTCCCCAAATCGGCTCCCCCCAAACCCGCCCGGACCCCTGGAGGCGTGGCCGGGGGCGTGGCCGGGGCGGTGGGCGCGGGGACGGAGCCCCGGACGGGGCGGGGCCTCGGGCGGGGCGGGGCCATGGCGGCGGGGCGCGGGGCGGGGCCGGAAGCACGTGGCCGGGCGGCGGGGCCAGGCCGCCGCCACTTCCTGCTCTGCGGGTCCCGGCGCGGCCGGAACGGAACACCGGTACTGAGGGAGTCCCGGCGCTGAGCACTGGCAGTGGGTGAGTGAGTGGGTCAGCCAGTCAGTCACTCAGTCAGTCCCGGTACCGACCACTGATGCCGACTGAGTTCCGGTATCGGCAGTGAGTGAGTATCATCCGTGACTACCGGCACCTGGCCTCTCCCGGCTCCGGCACCTCCCGGGCCGACCGAGACCCCGCCCTCCACGGCGGGCCTCACTCCCCAAGGCTCCGGCCCCGGGTCCCCCCCGTCCGGTGGCGGCTTCTCCGCCCCAGTCGCGGTTGCGCAACCGGGATCGCCCCGCGGTCTGGCCCCGGTGTCTCGGTGATCCTGGCTCAGCCTCTGGCTGCGGCGTGTCCCGGTCCCTCCGGCAGTCCCGGGAACAAGCCCCGGTCCCCCGCGGCCCTGGAATTCCTGAGGAGGGCTCTGCGTGTGCCCGGATCCGCGCTCCTCGTGCTCCCTCGGCCGCCACCGGTGCTCGGGGTCTGCATCCCTTTCCCCCAGGATATCCCTCCCCTTCCCTGGGATCCCCATTCCTGATTTGTTCCCACTCACCAGACCACATCCAGCCTTAGAATCCAAGGAAAAGCATGTTACTCTTACACCTGATTTGGAAAATGACTGTGGGAAGAAAAAATCTTCTGAAGGGCTTGAAGTAAGCATGAAATGTTTTGTTATTTTCCAGAGTTTGGGTGTGGAAGAGATATTCCCGTGATCTCTTGAAGGTATAGCTGCCACTAGAAAAATGCTGACCTCTTCTCCAAAGTTTTGCTTCTCTCTTTAAACTTCATTTAAAGAAAGTCCAGAACAGTTGTGTCTCCTCAAAGAGCCAATGGGACAAGGATAGGGTTTGCATCTCAGTATTTTACCAAAAATCTCTCTTAGATCCTGGAAAATGAGGACACAGGCTGCTCCCAACCCACCTCCTGACACTTTTCTGTGTTCCTCTGCAAGGGCTTCTCCGCTCCAGATGGGGCAGCCACAGGTGACTGACAGCTGCAGTCTCACCTGGGCACAGATGAGGGTTGTACCTTTCCCACCTGTTCTGAGACCCACACGGTTGCCCCTGTGAGGCACAGCCAGGCTGGAATCACACTGGGTACAGAAACAAAGCAGGGGAAGAAAAACAGTCTCCTGACACTGGCTTCTGTTAATAACTGTATCTTTGGGTAGGTTTTTATAAATGCATTTGGGTTTGACATTTTCATACCTTCCCAGATGTGATTTTCATTTCACTTGTGAGCTTAATAATGATAATTTTCTCGTGGAATTCAGGCAATGCAGGATGCAAAAGCAGCTGCAGCGGCTGAAGTGAAAGGTCTCATGCATGTGCTCTGGAACATTTAAATTCTTTGTCATTTTTATACTGTGCCCTTGCAGTGTCTGTGTCTCAGCAGTCTGAAGCACCAGGCAGTTGATGTGTCATAAATACAACTAAATTTAAAGCTGACAAAAAGTCTGGCTCCTACTCTCCCAGTATCTGACCCCTGATTCTGATAGATAGTTAGGTAATTTTCTTGGAAGAACTTTCTTTTTCATTTTATTCTTGCTATCTGTAGCAGCCTGACAGTAGAGTTGTGTTTTGTCTTCCAAGGCAGTAGAGAGCATGTTTGCTTCTATATTTTCAGTGCAGCCATTATCAAAAAGGGTTGGATTTGACTGTGGAGATCAAGCAGAGAATGAGATACTGAAGGAAATATTTGGAATTTGCTGATGATTTGTGATGGGAACAATACAGTTGTCCAAAAAGTCACATGCAATGGAAGAAGTAATCTCTGTGTTATAGTTTTTGTTTGAAATTTTTAAGAAATCTCAGTACTTGAAGTTAAGCACAATGAGCTCTGGAAGCTGTTAGAAGTTGAGAAAGCAAGAGCAGCAGAAATGCTGGAGTTAAGCAGTGGAAAGGGGAGGTTGACAGGGAGAGTTGAGGTAGGTGAACAGGAATGACATGGGAAAGACTGCCCTGAGCTTCTTACTTCCAAGTCCCTTCTGCAGATGGATGAGGCCTGAGCCTCCCGAACCCCCTTAGGAATTTTGGCTGAGGTATTCTAATTAACTTGTTTGTTTCTTGTTTGTTGACCTTGCTCTTCCTCCCTGCTTCGCGTTACCAGTGGTGCCACCCTTTTGACTGCCTGGTGCTGCTGCCACTCCTGCTGCTACATCACATGTGGGATGTCAGGTTTATAATGGGCCAGATGAAAAATGCTGGCAAGCACTGTTTGAAAATTATCCCTGTCATTGCCAACCACAGCCAGTTGCTGTTTTGTTTGGAAGTGGTGAGAAGAAACTCCGAAAGGAAATGTGAAGTTGCAGTCAGGTCTTTCTCTGAGTTAGCTGTATGAATTCAGTGAGAGACTGCTTCAGCTTGACAATCTGAAAAACAGCAAGACTTTGTCGAGCTCCTCTTCCATTTCCTTGAGACTGTGTTTGTGTCTGCTTTGATGTCAGATACCTGACATGGCTGTTTCTCTTTCCTGAAGAGGAAAGGAATGGCTGTGGACTGAGTGAGAGAATGGTGAGCAACGAGTCTTCCGAAGATGTTGTGGTGCTGATGTTGGATGTTTCTTGTTTCCCAGTGGCCTGGTGTACATGCTGAGCAGGAGGAAGAGCCCTTCATTATCCCAGTGACATGTGGACCTGAGAGGAGGAGGAGCTGTTGTTTGACCTTCTGAGAAGGATGGATCAAAGTGAGTGTAGTGCTTGCCGCCTGTTTATGCTGTTGCCTGCACTGTGAGGTGTCCATGAGTCAACTTCCTGGATGTTTGAGAGACATCAGTGTTGTTCAGCTGCAAGCTCTTAGCAGTGGTCACTGCTTAATGTGTGTGGCTTTATCCACTGCTGACAGAAGGGGAGGAAGGAATACTTAGATTCAGTTGGCTTTTGGAGTATCACTAAGAACACAGCATCTTGAGGAGGATTTGTTACTTTCCTGCATTACTGAAGGTCTCTTATCACACCTCATAACCACCTGTTAATGTTGTGAATGTGCTTGGTTGGAGCTCTGTTCTCACTGTGTGGATAGGAACAGGTTGGAAGCTCTTTGAAACAGGGACCCCATATGAAGTTGACAAAAATGTTGAAGTTTGGGGCCTTCATTTAGTTTGTCAAATGTTTTTCCAGCTACAGCCATTCAAGTATCATTGTTTTACTTTTTCTTCCTTTTACAGCATCTAAAGCTAGGTAGTGGTGTAAAGTAGGTTTATTGCATCTACTAACACCTTGTTCTTTCATATATTTAGCATATTAGGTGTTATGTTTACTTAGGAATCTGGGTAAAAGAGGGGAGCCTTTATAATAGGAACCTGTGGATTCCTTAAATACTGTCATCACACAAGTTACTTCTGTACAAAGCTCACAAATCTGAATTTTTGTACGTGTGTGCAACTAAGTGGATTTAAACAGTACCATGCAACTCTTCTTCACCAGCCCAAAAGCTGAACTCCATCTGGCAGCTTTCATGTCTAGAAAAAGCTGGATGATTTCCATGGGAGAAATACAGACAGACTTTTAGAGGAAGTGTTCCTTTTCCTATACTCCATGCATCATACGGTCATGAGCACAAAGTAAGGTAGTCTGTCAAGGAGGCAGGGTGATTTTAGAACGTTCCTGTATTACCTGTCTTGCAAGGGAGCAGGCTGTGATCTCTGAACACACTCACCCTTGGGCTGGGACCACAGGATGGCTGAGCTGGGAAGAGCCTCTGGCAATTTCAGCCCTGATGAAAGCAGAGTGACCTGGAGTCGCTTGCTGAGGGCTGTGTCTGGCTGAGGTTTGAAGGTCCTCAAGAGTGGAGGCTCCACAGCCTTTCTGGGCAACAGAGTTACATCTAAGTGCAATTCTCTGTATTTTGTTATTTTGTTTCCATTCCCTTTCAAATACTTGCTGGGCCCTACTGCTGTGGTTCTGTCTTGTTCACTCCCCCTGCCCCAGGTGCTTATGAGCACGGATAAATCCTTCTGAGCTTTGCCTTCCGAGGCAGTAGCAATCCCAGCTTGACCTTCTACAACAGATGTTCCAGTCCCTTAATGGTTTTAGTGGCTCTTTGTTGCACTCGTTCCAGTACTGGAGAGCCCAAGGTGTGCACAGCACTCTGGGTGTGGTCTGTGAGTGTCCAGATGACCTCCCTCCTGTGGGAGTGGAGAACTCAGTAAATGTCACTTTTAGAAGCCAAAGTAGTTGAACTGAAGCAGTAATTTAAGCAGCTTTTGCTGTTCCACATTTGAGCACAGATGGCTGTTAAATCTGCTCAGTTTTATGTTCCGTGTGCAGAGCTCACCTGAGCAATTTCAAGAAGACCAAAGGTATCGCTTGAAGGCTTGTTTTGGACATATGACCATTCTGATAAAATGGTTTGATTTTTTTGTAGACTCAGACTCTTCACTTTCCAGAATGTTTGCCGGCTATGATGATCCTGAGAATACTGAAGGGTACGAAGATGAACTTTATCCCGAGGAGTCATCCAGCGAGCAGAGTGTTGATAGTGAGGTGGAGTTTCATCTCTATAGCCAGATCCACTATTCCCAGGATCTTGGAGAAATCAGCACACTGGAAATGGGTAAAGAAGCTGATGTTGGAGAAGACATGGGTCAAAGTTCAGGTCTAACTGAGAAACAGGATGAAGATGAGACGCTCGCTGAACTCCCTGATGGTGGTACTCAGCTTTCAGCTGAGCCCGAGATCATCGTGCTGTCTGATACACCAGATGAAGACAGCATCTACAAAAGCAAGGCAAAGAAGTCAAGAAGCTCTTCAGCTCGAGGTAAAACATGCATCCGCCCGGTATCTTCCACACCAAATCACACCAAAGCTGCTGGATGTAATGCCCTGTGTCCCCCTGAATCTGATGTGGACACACCAAGGCAGAGAAACAGCACCAGTGGGAGGCCTACCCCAGTCTGTTCTGCTGGACCTCAAGCCATCCGCGACGTGTTCGTAATAGACAACAGCTCGGAGGAGGAGAGCTTGATCTCTGACAGTGATAACGTCGAAAGCTGGATGCTCTTGGGAGCTGGTGTTGATGACAGGGATGGAGACATCATGTTAAACCTTGAGGGCTGTGTCACTCCTGTTCACAGAGGTGAGTGGTTTTTATTGGCTTGTTTTTTACTGTATGGGGACACCATTTTGTCTGCAGTGACACTGATGTCAGTACTTGAAAGATGAACAGAAAGCAAAAGAGTTCATGGCAATAGATGCAAAGCTGTGGTAAATGAAATGGTCATTATTTGTACCATTTGAATGCTTTTATTTCAGCAGCATGACATGTGGAAGGAACACCAGCATTTTTCTTGGTAGAAATTTAGAAATAATATCAGAGTGATTTCTACTGTGAACTTTTCAACCTTGTGTTTCAATTTTGTGTTTCTGGGAACGTATAAGAAGTTGCTGTGTGCCAGACCTTTCAACTCAGGACAGGGATGAGCTGTAGCAGGAAGGAGGCAAGGGGTGGAGGGGAGACCTGAACATTTCCCCGGCCTGAATTCAGCAGTTGACTGCCCCCTCAATACTCTAGACTAGTTTGGGCTGTTCATTGGAAGTTGACTGAACCTTCCCATGTGGATTCTGCACTGAATTCAGAGAGGTGTTTCCCCAGTCACTGAAGTCACATTTTGGTGTTTTGAAAAACATTCTTCCACATGACAGCAAAGAAGATCTGTGAACGTGGCGGTCAGTGTGACAGAGTTTAGACACATGTTTGTAATAACCATTTTGTGTAATAAACACTGTGTTTTTTCTTGCTCACTGGTTTCCTGGAGCACAAAGGCCATTGCTGGGAGCAGCATCACCCCTGCCAAGTTGAGGGAAACCATGACACAGACAAAGGCTGGAGGAAAAAAAAAAGAGAAGTTTATAAATAAAGTAAGATAGACCATGCTTTGAAAGAAGTTAAAAACGTGTGTATGCCGTAACTGTATTTGGTGCACATATAAGTGAGGAGATTTTGCCTGGAATGAGGTATTCTGTGACACTGATCTGCAGGCTGACATCAGTGGAGTTATTTGTCAGTGTCTGTAAACAGTGCTGCTGTTCACATACTGCTGCACTGTTTGAGAGGGAAGGGCTGAGGCTTTGCCTTCTTCTTTGGTGAAACATGTATTTCAGGACCACAAGTATGGGATAACTTTCTGCTGGAATTGTGTGTGTTTTTTGCATAACTTACCACAGTTTGTGGCTACACAGGCTTTCAAAGCACTCTGTCACTGTGTCAGAGGCCCTAATAAGCACACCATGTTTGGAATGCATGTCATTTTTCCCTCCTTATAAATCTTCTAAAAGTTTCTGAGAATTGCCTTGCAGGTGTGCCAGTGCTGACTGAGGGCAGATTTTTAACATTTTTGATGTTAAAAATCAAATTGGAATTTGGTACCAGAGAGCAGTTTTCGCTAAGTTATGTCATGTTTTTGTAACAAATATTGGAATGTTTCTGGTTTGTAGTGAATGTTGGCAATAAGCAAGTCACATACAGGGCAGACAACAGGGATAGAGTGTCCCTGCACTGTATGAATGGGTCACACTGTTCAGAACTAAAATTGTTTTGTAGAGTGTAGGCAATATAAACAGGTTTTGAGATGCTTTAGTGGGAAGTCAGACACAGTCATACAAGGTCATAAATACACCTCCTACTCTTGTTTTGTTCTCAGCAGTGGGCCAGAACCATCTCCAAACCCCTTCAGATTCTGGTGGATGCAATTCAAGTAAATGTGGTGCACAGAAGTTTGGTTCAGCAGCTCCTTTTCTAATATACACTGTGATCCCCGTGCAATGACATAGGCTTAGAATAAATTCTGTTGTAGGTATGTGTGTGTGTAATGAAAAACCAAACCAGCATCAAAATAGTTGTAGGGAAGAGAAGCCATAAATGTTCCTAATAGGCCTTAACTAATTTGTTTACTGAGCTTGTATCTCTCATGCTATAGACAATAATATGTAACTTGTCTAAGGGAAGATGTCCTTGCCCATGGCAGGGGGTTGGAACAAGGTGATCTTTAAGGCCTCTTAGAACCAAACCCGTTCTGGGATTTTGCAGTTCTATGAATGACTCTGCTGAAACGTGAATGTAAAAATTTTCAGTTCAAAGAAATGTATTTTAATAAGGTATATATTGGCAAATTGTCCTCTCAGAGATATTTTCTGCTCATTCACTTAAAATATTTTGAGACATGCAGAGTTCTGTTTTCAGGGTTTCTAGAGAATGAAATAGGTGTTTTGGTGACAACACTATATATAAATTACAGTTTTAGGGCCGGTGGTATCAGTAGGGATGGTCATAGTATGTAAGAACACAGGAAGCCTTGCCTTTCCCTTTTTCCCTGGAGCTGCCTGTGACTGTACATTGGACAGACCTCCTGTGACAGTGTTGTAGTGTGTCTAGTGTCCAGTTTCCTTCCCGTGGAAAAGGGAACTGAGACGTGAACAGTCCTCTGGCCGTGAGAGCAGCCGGTTGTGACAGTCATTTGATGAGTCTGTTTTCACATCTGAGTCCCTGAATGGAGATGCTGAGCTTCCACTGCATCACAAACAACTCCTTAAGGAAACAAGCTGAGCAGATCTCCTTATTCTGTTCATTCCCCTGCACCTCACTTGCCTAACCTGCTCTTGTCTAACAACCTTATTATTTTAATATTTCCTGTAAACAAATAATGCTGTTCTGATACCTTTAGTGCACAGAGAGCCTTTCCCCTGTGCAGCCTCTTCAGCTCCAGCTACCAGCATCTGTTGTGAAGGAAGGAGATGTCATGTGGCTGTGGGACATGACCTCTGGGTCCTGGTGGCAGATCAGAGTTTACTTTTTGGTCCTCAGCTGCCATCCTGCAGGTTTGTGGCTGGTCCATGAGTACCACTGTTCCATACACAGATGGGAGTCTTCCCTCCTCTCTCTGCCTGCTTCCCTATGGTTTCAGATGTCTTCCAGTTTTTGGTTTTGCTTGTCTAATACCACACTAAGCCACAGCATATTTGTGGTTGTATTTCTGTAAAATTCCTGGTTTCCCTGCCAAAAGGCTGGACCAGGTACCTGTGTGTTCCTACCTGTTACTGGTGGTTTTCCTGGTGTGACTGTCAGAAAACTGCCTGATGATGCTGCTGGTTGCTGTGCTTACAGGGTCCTACCTTCTTCACAGGATGTTCCAAAAATGGGTAATTCAGCAAATCTAGGTCTTTGGTATAATCTGCACTCTTCTTTTTATGAAGTTTAAGAGTCTGTAATAAAGTGTGCAGAAAGAATCATTGCAAACTGTGCCGTGCACTAGTGCAGAGAATTCATTTTCAGTGTCAGAGTTTCCATGTCTTTGAAGGAGTGTCCTCCCCTCCCACCCCTTCTCTCCGCTTTGCAGTAAGAGTTTATATGATAAGAACGTTAATCTCCTGTAGTTGGAAGTCTTTCATCCATTTCTTCATTAAAACCTTCCTTTTAACATATTTCTTCTCCCGTGAATAGCTGCAATCCTAATCTCTCTCTCCTTTTTTTTT
>VZDJ01000492.1:455421-570980 GCA_008694505.1 Cyanoderma ruficeps
GTCCGGCCACTAAGGGGTACAAAAAGCAATTTATCTTCTCTCTGTTATATCCTTTTCCCGCCTGGCCCCTTTCTCGTAGACTGGGTGTGAGTATGATTGCACTCTGGGCTTGGCAAGTTTGTGTGTGGCTGCTTCTGACTCCAAAGAACACTTGTAAAATGAAAAAGAGAAAAAAAGAAGCATGTTTAAACATGTAGTGAATGAAAACTTAAGAATATGCCTAAAATGGAAAAGAAAAATCAATTTGAAAGCATTTAATTTTTGCCTCTTCCCTAAAAAAAATATGTAGGAAGGAGTCTTCTATTTAGTGGCAGTATCTGCAGCTTATAAAGTCAATGGAAATAGCAGTCTCCAATAAATTTGACTTATTGTTTTATTGCTATCAAAAAGGAAATGTCCTTTGTGAATTATCAGCATTTGAAAGGGCTTCTTCTAGACATTGAACTTAAATTTATCTTAACTGTGTGGCAGAAACTACTCAAAAATCTGACCACGTCTGTATTTCTTTTCTCTGTGTTCTATTATTCAAATCTCTCAGTTTATTTCTAAATAGTGAAAAGATGCAGGCTTATTTCTAAAATAACAGCAAAACACAGTGAGTTGTGCTTCGCTTCTTTTCCCTGACAGCTGCTTTTGAATGTGACCTTTGCATGATACAGTATGTTTTTGTTTTGGAGTCTTGTGATTTGTAGCAACAACTAACTTTTTCCTACAAAAATGACTACTATAGATTTTTCATTTTGCTAGGCCAGAGAAGAGCTCTGTAAAGAGTCACATTTCCCTCTGCTTATTGGATACCCAAGTTGTGGGATCAATCTCAAACAAATTTGCTTTCAGAAGTAAAAATATTTCGAGGTGGAAATTTCTTTAACAATCAAAATATTTTTGTTATTAATACCTAGGCATATTGCCATTAATATGTAGAGGTGCGTGCTGCATTTCTTAAAAGCAGCAGGACTCCCTGGTGTGATCCGTGTACCAGCTTCAGTGTCACCAAAACCCCCAAGCAGGGATTTGTGCCCTGGTAGCTTTGTGGTGGCTTGTCTGGCTGTCGCAGGCTGCTGCTCTGGAGGCCACACGCGGTGGCTGTGGCCATGTCCCCCTCAAGGGGTGGCCTCAGCCCCCTGTGACACTGCCTGGAGCACGGCAGTGTGGGCAGCAGCAGCCTCTCAGGCCGATGGAAAAGCACACAGGAAAGATGCCATGCTCTAAAATCAATGTTTTTTTAGAAGCAGCCACTGCTGGGAGCGGTATTTGTGTGGGCTGGTCAGCCGTGCACGTGGGAGAGTGCCATCCATGACCTGCAGCCCCTGGGCACAGAGGGGCTTCCAGAGGAGGCCGTGGTCCTTGCTGTCGTGCCCAGGCTGTGCCTGTCCCACGCCACCACCGAGCTCCTGCTCTCAGTGCCTCTCCCCAGCACAGCCTGTGGGGCTGGGGCTGCATTCCCCTTGGAGGGATGGACAGGGCATTGCCGGGTTACACCGCTGCGTGGGGACTGGCGTCCAGTTCTCCTGTGTTTGTCTGCGTGCTGCTGAACCCCTTTACGGGCTTGTTTTCCCCCAGAACTGCACCCTGCTAAGGGCTGTGATTTGAGGGGTTTTCCTGTGATTTGAGGGGTTTTCTTCTCGCTTGTGTTTGCTGGAACTCAGCCGTCATGGAAATGTGGTAGGAGTGGTTCGTGCATGAATTCCTGCAGCAGAACGCACCCTGGAGCGGGAGTCTGCAGTGGGAATCCACCTACCCGTTGGAAGATGCAACACATGCATATGGATATTTTGATTAAAGAAAAAATCTTAATCTTCTTCACCGTGTAATGTGGATACACTCGAATCTCTTGATTATTTAAGAAAAAAAATTAATAAAACTAATAAAGTTCCTTTGCAAATCCAAAGAGATCAAGGCTAAGCACATCCTGCAACCTGAGCAGCCCCTTGTATCTGTTCAGATTCCATCACTGTTGTGGACCTGGCTCTCATTTAAATTTCCTCTAGCTTGGGATTGCTGACTAGGTTTTCTGCAAGAGTGCCCATGCTTACATGGTCATATATTCTGTGTGACTTTTTTTTCACTTTTCCCACCTTTTTTTTTCTCTGTTCTGGTGATAGTTATAAGGGGATTTCCCCCCCCTTTTCGGTTATCAGTTTGATCTTTCTTCCTTGTCCCTATTTCTTTGGCTTTCTTACAGGCAATAACAAACTCTCATACTGCAACTGAATTTTTGAACACTGATGGGAAACAGATTTTAATCCTTTTGAAGGAGAAGTTCTAGTGGTTTAAGCAATTAAAAAGTGCAGTGGAGACTATACTAGATACAAAGGATGTAGGGAAAAAATAAAGTTTGAGGTGAGCAGCCAGGTGTAGGTGCCAGGTATAGGGGCACAGAAATCTGACCCTGTGCCCTGCAACAGCACTGCAGTGATGCTGATCATGAGGCCAGGGGTGTGTGGTCACTCCTTTCACTTTAAATCTGGAGGAAATGCAGAAGTGTCTCCTCAGGCTGCTGCAGCACTTTTGCGTGTTCAAGTACACGCGTGCCTGTGGGCAGGCTGTGACCTAGGCTGCAAGGCCTGGGATGATGACAGTGGTGATCTTCATATTCTGTTAATGTATATAATTGATATTTCCAGAATTCATATTTTTAGTGCTGTGTGTCTGCTGTGACTGTATCTCACATGGAACAGTCCTACTCCAGTGACCTTTGCCAGGGAAGAATTGTGACTGCACGGGACACAGTGGTGAGTGTGGGTGCACACTCCAGCTCCTCTGCTGAGGGTCTCCAGTTCCCTGCAGCATTTCCCATCAGCATGACAGTTTTTGTAGTCGTGGAATTTGGGTTTAAACTGTTTCTTTTTACATGGCAATTTTCAGCAGTGGTAAAGTTTCCCACCTGCCAGGCTCAGCCTCTTTCTCTCCATGGTGGTGGTGTTTGACTGCTTTTCCTTTAAAGCTTCTGCTAATGTCTCTGATTTCACATTGTATGCCTCGTTCCCAGCTATGCAGAATATGTCCTGTCAGACAGTGGCATTAGCAGTGAGGAAAGATGAAAATTAAAGTTCTCTGTCCAGTCTTGGACTTTTGTTGGTGGATGTGGATCACCACATCCATGTTACAAGAGTAACATGTCTCCCATGCACTGCTGGGAGCCATGTGTGCAGAACCAGCTGCAGAGGTGTTTCTGTCACCAGTTTGGTGTGTTTTGGCACCGGTTTGGTGTATTCTGTTATCAGTTTGGTGCTAGTTCTGCATGTTCCTTTGCTGCCTTTGCACAGCCTCAGGTGTCAGTGGTGGTTGGTGTTCCTTTGTTCACACTTTTGAAGTGGAGATGAGGGGAATGCCCTCAGAGAGAGCCTGAGGAGGCCCATTACAGACAGCAGATTCCAGTGACAGTCACAAAAGCACCTCTCTGCTCTAAGTGGGCAGATTTCTCTGCACTTCGCTGTCTTGCGTTGTGCTGTGTGAGTGATTTTGGTGTGCCTGTCCTTACTCTGAGCCCCTGGGGAACAGCCAGGCATCCTCAGGACAAATCTTTCTCCATCAACTCCTTTAAAACCTCAACAGCCAGGCAGTGAGGGGGGAGCATGGGGGGAAGCTGCCAGATGCTCTTTTCGGTCTCTTTTTGAAACTCTCTGTGCATGGTGAAACACCAGAGCTTGCTGTACCCTGCTGGAGCGGGGGCAGTGAGGCGGCGGGTGTGTTCCAGCCCGGTGCTGGCCGTCCCTGCCTCATGCTGCACGGCCCTTCACGCTGCCCAAAGGTAAGACACCAAGCCTGGAACTGTGTCTTGTGATTTTAAAACTTTACCTGCAGAGCTTGGGCAATCCTCCCTCTCCCCACGAGCGTGTGTGGTGATGTACATACACACACACTCACACGTGTGAGCACAGGGACATGTGTGTGCTTGCGTGTGTGTTTGTAGGGGTGTGTGTGTGGGGATGTTTGGCATTTCCACCTGCCTTATCTTCCCATGGCATATCTTGGCAAAGAAACGTAAAGGGGGAAAGTTGTCAGCTTTGAACAGGAATTTCAGTAGCGTCCCCTAACATGCCCATGAGAGGGGCAGAAGCATTCCCAGCACTGGAGTCCATGTCAGAAGCTTCAGCCAGTGACAGCCCAGCACAAATCTGAGCTGTCCCCTCAGGCTGGCTCCCCAGGACACAGGCAAAGTTGGCATTGTTTGTACTTTAGGATGAATGGGTGTGTGCTGAGAGGATGTCCTCGTTGGATTTTTAATTATTATAACTTTGTTTTAGCTTAAAAAGAACAGAGAAGAGATCCCTCTAGGAAATCCTAGTCAGCAGTTGGAGCAGAGGGACAATTCTGTTGGCATTGTGTGTCTCACGTGGTGGATCCGTGGTATGCGTTTGTGTGACTGGGATTTTCAGACAGCAAGCCCAAGTGTTTAAAACATACTCTTTTGTTAAAAACAAAGCCTAAAAGCCAAGCTTTGATCATTCATTTGGGATTTTTGTAACAGGGTTTTTTTTAACGTGTTGAGAAGCAGCATCGTGCAGGTGAAACGGTGCCGGTGCTGTTTTTGTCGTCATTTCCCTAAAAATGGAGTGATTTAGTGGTGGCTGAAGGTCACGGTCTTTTGTGTTTTGCTTTGGTTTCTCTTACAGGATGCTGTGAGTTGGCCCCAAAGGCTGCTGCCTCCAGGGGCCATCAGTCCCTGTCACAGCATCTGGAGGCTGCAGGGAGCCTGCGGCCGCTGTTTTGGGTCAGAAGGGACCCTAAAAACCGTCTTGATCCATCTCCCCACTGTGGGCAGCAGCACCTTCCACCAGACTGGGTTGCTCAGTTATATATAATTTAATTTTTTGTTGGGGCAGCCTTGGCTTGCTAGTGAAGAAAAATACTTATTTTGCAAACCAACAGCAAAAATATTCTTGAAGATACAAATGACATGGTTTTGAGCTGTCAGTGATGTGATTTTACGTTTTTAAACACAACTGACATGTTTGTGACGTGTGTCAGTGATGTAATTTTTTTTTTTTTTGTGGCACACACGTGCAATCTCTAAAGGACAAAAGCTGAAAAACACTTTTCCCTTTTTTGGAAATGCACATTTGAAAATAATTTCCCAGTGAACTCAAATAATTAGAAGGAGCACATGGAATTTTATATTTGAAAGCTTGGCTAATCCTGAGTGGCTTTGTGAAGCTTGAAATCTGCAGGAATTTGAAGGAGAAAGCAGGCTCTTTAGGAACTGAATTCTAAACAAAAAAAAAATTTTCTGGTCCTACTTTATTTTAGTGTTGTAGGAAAGGCTGAAAATTGCTTAGGGTAACCTCATTGACACTTTATTTCTTTTTAGATTGGCAAATACCCGATCTCTCTTCCGTCAGTAGGACTGAGACCATTTCTCAGTCAATATTCTTTATGTTACCACTCCAGTTTGTGTCTTATAGGGAGGAGACTCACTCAAAAAATAGACATAAATGGAAAACATGCCCCAAAGTCCTTGTCAGTGGTTCAGAAAATGTTCAGATGCAAGAACAGTTCATTCAGGTATTACTCTTCTATCCCATAGTTGCTCTGAGCATATAAGCATGCAAAGGGAACAACTGGGCAGGTGGGATGTGCTGGTGAGGTTTAATGTATCCAGATGGCCATTTTATTTTTTAATGTTGCACTTACCTTTCCCAACGAAAACATGAAAACTGTTAAATGTCAATTCATATAAAGACACAGAAAAGCATTAAAAATGCTCTTCCAGCCCGAATGGAAGATTTAGACAGCCAGCGAGTTCTTTTAGTTTTGTTTTCTAACATTTATCTTTGTTCTTGTAATTTCCAAGTTTGTTAATAAAACAAAATGCTGCATGAGGCACAGTTCTGTACAAAACAAGTGATAAATCAGAGTCATCGAACAATTCTTATCCAGGAAAAGAAAAAAACAAAAATTAAGAAAATCAAAATGACATTAAGGATTCAGTATCAGGCTGTTTTCACCCAGCCCCACTCTAAAAATTCTAAGTTCTAATTATTGACCAATGTCAATAGTTAATACATAATTAATAGAGCAATTTCTTTAATATTTACACAAATTGTAGTGTAAACATAGATCTTCAAAATAATACTTTGTTGTATCTTTCCAGAAACAATTATGCTACATGTATGCCTTTCCTCTGTGTACACTCAAATTTTATTTAACAAAATTCATCTCTATGTTTATTTACAGCAAAATCTTTGCTCTTATGCATATATAGTATATCTCTAATTGCAAAATTGTTAAATGTTTAAAGTTACATTCGTTGTTTCTTCTTTGCTTTGACTCTCCCACTCCCATTTGATTTGTTGTTGGATTTTTGGTTTTGGGGGTTTTTTTGGAGGGAGGTTTGGTGTTTGTTTGTTTGTTTGTTGTTTTGTTGTTGTTGTTTGGTTTGTGTTTGTTTTGGTTTTGGAAAGAGATTCCTTAAAATACGTTATGATTATTTCAAAAACTCTACCTAAGTTGGAAGGAAAAAGAAAAACAGAAAAAATACTTGTTTCACTACAAGTTGGAAAAAGCACAGTAATGAGATGCCTTTTTCCTTTAATAGAATGGTTTCGCTTTCCTTCTGTTTGGGAGTTCTGGCAACAAGTAATAATGGGTAATTCACATTAGGCACAAGTTACTTTGGAAACTTAAAAATTACTGGTATCTCATGTATCTGCTCTATACTGGAGAATTTGAACTTTCAGGTCTTTTTAGTGCAGTCACAAGATCTGTCTTAGGAAATACATTTTATTGTTGAAGTGTGGTCTTGGGATAAGTGCTCTCTTCATTTTGATACTGTCACATTTCTTCCTTGGGCTTGAAGATGAATCCTCAATCCTGGGAAAGGAGAGTGACAGAAGTTGTGTTTCAGCTCTGTGTGTGTCCCACAGAGACAGACAGTCCTGTTACCCATCCCAAGGCTTATTTCTGATCCTGAAGGAGGTAAAAAACATTGCTGTAGTTTCTCTAGTGTGCTCTTCTTTTTCTCTCTACTTCTACTGATTAAAAATTTATCCACCTCTTTCAAATTCTACCAGTGAGTTACAGTGTCATCCGAAGTGCATTAAATGCCCTCTCCCCACCTTGCCAAAAGGTCTATAATTCTACCTTTGAGAGTTCAAATTACACTCCTTGGTCTTTTTGCTCTGTCCCCAAAGTAATCCCCTGACATAGTTTCAAATAATAGGGAACTCATCTTTGGAATTATGCAGGTAATGCCTTTGGTGGCACATATGATAGTTTGAAAGATACTGTCAGGTTGGTATTTAATTGGAATACTGTCAATGTCGTATTTTTAAATTATTCATGCTTTTTGAAAACTATGGTGAAGACTAGAAAGCAGCCAGCTGTGTAGTAGCCTTAAAATGTACATTGGTTATCACAATTAAAAAAAAAAAAAAACCACCAAAGAAGAAAAAGAAAGAAAACAGCTATTAAATGCCATTTTGCAGGCGTAAGTTATTTCCCATGGCTGATTAAAGAGCATCTCCTGAATCGTGTTGCTTGAGGATGTTCAGTGTCAGCAAATTTGTGGGTTTGTGATGTTTAGGGCTTATTCCATCTGTGGGTTGCTAAAGTGTCATGCCTAAGGACAAAAGTGGGTAAATATGAAGATGTCTAAATTTCACACCTTAGTAAAACTGAGCTGGTGAGTTTCCTGACAAAAGTCATTCCAGCTCAGCATCAGGTTTTGAACACAAGAGGTCTTGGACATGTCGAGGGTCTCACATTCTTATACGTTTGGAAAAGCAGAAATCCAACTCAGTCTTAGAAAGGCAGAGTATTTGGCTGGGACCTCTTATTCCTAAGCAAAGATGACCCTGCAGTGTACGAAATCCCTGCAGGGCAGGTGACATTTTATAACTCCGGTGCAGGTAACCCAGAGGATGGCATTACCTCAAGAATTAACATCCCACAGCACAGGGCATCCCCAGCGCAGCAGAGACTCATGCAGAGGCTGCGGGGCATTTGAGCCTTTGTAAAGAAGAAATGCGCTACCCAGGAGGCAAATTTTGGAGTAAACTCTGGCAGAAATGTGTTATTTCTGCTCACATTTTTTAGCTGGATGCGCTTTGAGTATGCATTTGGGTATGTGTGTGAGCGAGGGGGCTGCTGAGGATTTGGCCGTCTGTGTCTATGGAGGCAGGGAGGGAGGGAGGGATGCGCTGCACGGGGCTGCAGTGCAGGAGACAGCAGGCACAGCCCGGAGATGGGGCTGCCAGGGTGCCAGGAGTGGCAGCAGGCTCCTGCCCAGTTCAGCTGAGTGGAAAGGCCTCTGTTCCAACCGGGAGCTGGTGCCAGACAGCCGCGAGAAGGGGCTGCAGGGGACAGGCAGAGCCGGCTCCGGGGACAGGATGCAGCAGCACTCCCGGCTGTGCTGCGTCCCCTGGCGCTCAGCTTGCCCCACCAGCCCGCCCACGGAAACAGTGTTGGCTCATCCGATGGCTAAAAAAGGGGAATTTGCCTATTTAATGACAAAGCTTCCTTAATTCTAGCCAAGATCCGTAACACACGCTGCTAAATACCTGTTTCTATTATTATTTTTTTAATTAGGAAAACAATAGTAAAACTTTGAAAAAGCTTTTAATAGCAAGTACGTTCTCGCCGAAAAACTAACTTTAGTGGCAGAAATTACAAAGGCTAAACCTTATTTCTGGCACTTAATTTCTCCTCTTCAGTGAGTTCAGACGAGGCCCAGAGTCAAAGCCTCGAGTACGATGTGCTCCTGGCAATGTTCACCTGCTCTGTGACCCAGCATGTCGTCATGATCCCATCAGGTGTGTGTTGGGACAGATTTGCTCATGATGTGGTGCAGGTGGTCACCTGAGGAGCAGTCATGTTCAGGTGTTCGCTGTCCTGTGGGTCTGAAGCCTCCTCTTGGCTTGTTACTGCTGCAAACCGTAGTACACGAAGGAGATTTTAGTGCGTGTCCATTTTCTTTCATTTTGGCTCCAATTTCGGGAATCCTGGCTGCCCTGCTTGAGGCGGGTCAGTACAAGCAAGTGACAAATGTATAATTTAAAAATACAACAGTTTCTTTTAGGTCTAATGCTAGCTCAGACTATTAAATTACTGATTTGAGTGAAGTTCTTCCTATTTCTTTCTGTATTGCGGAGATCCCCTTAAACCAAGTAGATTTGTTGGATTTGAGAGTTAGGGCTGCTCTTTACAGAAAGAAATAATAGTGCTAAAGTGATGTTCTTTCAGTCCTGGCATAACTGTGAGGTTAAAGCAGACACACACGGTACAAAACTGTCCTCCAAAATTCTAGAAAAATATTTTCTGGTATATTATTGTAATTGAGCAAGATTTTGGAATCTAAAAGTCTTAATTATCATCAATTTCCTGTCTTCACCATGGCAGCTTTCCTTTAATTAAAAAAAAAAACCAAAAAGAAAAAAAAGAGAGAGTTCTTTTCTTAACTAACTCGCAAGTTTTGGTAGCAGTTGCTTCTGTTTGAGGTTACTCAAAGTTCTGTTCTTTTCCATCATTAATGTGTCACTGAGCACTGTACTGTTGTTTTCAATATTTATTTCCTGATTTTGGGGAAAAACCAATTTTAACACATGTTAAATGCTAAAGAAATTAGGGTAGATGCAAAATTTAATTTATGCAGTATTTCAATACTTGCAGATCTATTGAAGACTAGAAAATAATTGCTTATCATTTAAAGGGAATTTTTAGTTTTCTTGAATGTGTGGGCTTTCATTATCTGAATTTTTAACTTGATAGCCCTTCAATGCTTTTGTAATAATTCTGGGTAACTTCTGTTTCCTTTAAAATAGAAATTATGTGCTAGAATAATCTTTGATATAGTTACTAAGTTGAAGAATCAAGTATTTGGATGTTAAGCAGGGAATTTTAGCTAGGGAATACTTATGTCTAATAGTGTTACATTAGTTACATGTAATGTTACATGTTAGTTTTAAAGAATATAGTGCAATATATCATTGGAGGTTGCTCCTGAAGAATTTTAAAATAAATATTGCTATATAGTATACCTTGTCGAAAACTCAGATATTTTTCAGGACTTGGTTCTCAAAGCTGCCTGGGTGGGACAAGATTGATACATCTTGCATGGTTGAGACCTGTGATGTTGTGTAGGTTAATGTCTTTTAAACGCTGAGGGAAAAAAAAAAACAGGCGAGCAAAAAACCCCATGCAAACAACTAGCACTAAAGAAAGAAAAAAGTACTTAGAATAATAAAACTCAATGTTAAAATTGCCCAGGCATTTAATTAATAATTTGAACAGTGTGCAGTGAATGCACGCTGAGAACAGCAGGGAGGTTTTTGCTCTGCAAAACACTCACACATGCTTGACCTCGCCGTCGTGACTTGTGTCCTCCAGATCCAAGGCTGCAGCACACCTGGCTGCACCTGTCTCCAGGGGGTGAGTGGGTGTGTCACTGCAGCAAGGAGCATTTCAGTTCACACTGAGAGTGTAAAGACTGGAAGAGCAGCACGGCCATGGGGCAGTTTATAAAAATGGGAGTATTTGCTCTACAATTCACCCTTCTGCAACCCCCACAGCTCTGCCAGAGTCTTGGTACTGCCATACGGCAGGAAATGGCACCTCCAGGTGTTCTGCATGATGACCTGTGGTGGCCATGTGAGTTGGCACAGGCCTTGAGAGGTTTTAATTTTTCATAGAATCGCAGAATCATAGACTGGTTTGGATCAGAAGGGATCCTAAAGCCCATTCTGCTTCACCTCCTGCCATGGGCAGGGACACTTTCCATTATCCTAGGTTGGTCCATGCCCTGTCCAGCCAGGCCTTGGGCACTTCCAGGGATCCAGGGGTAGCCACAGCTTCTCTGGACAGCCTGTGCCAGGGCCTCATCACACTGACAGGAAATAATTTCTCCCCAATATCCTATCTAACCCAGCTTTCTATCACTGTGAAGCTGTTTTTGATGTCCTGTTCTAAATTGTAATCTATTGTTTGTTTAAAGCTTTGTGGGAGAGGTCTAGTGAAATATTCTAACAACTCCAAACAACCCTTCCCACCCAGGTGACATTGAGGCACTCTGGCATTATGTAGCATTGGCTCTCAGAAGCTGTTCCACACCAGGCAGCGCTAGAGTCTGGGGCAGTATGCTTCGTTTTTCACATTTGCTGCATTGTGAATAAAGCCCAGATTGCAGTATGCTACAAATAACGTTTGTTGTCTTTTGGCTGCTTGGTGTAGTTTACACAGAGCGACATTAGTGAAATCAGGATCCGTATTGTAATGTGTCTCTTTTTTTTCAAATAATTTCTCTAACAGGTGGACATACACTGCCTTAACTCCTGAAGATACATAAGCAGAGTTCTTTTCAAAATTTGGGCAGAACCTTTTCACTTGGCTAGTGAAGAGCTGCTTTCCTCATTTAAGAAAAATAATATTTTTTGCCATGTTTTCAGCGGCAGTTGAAAGATATGTAAATACTATACTTTTTTGACTGTATTGGTATGTAAAGAGGCTCCAGAAGAGCTGGAGAGGCACTTTGTATGAGGACCTGAAGTGACAGTACAAGTTGAAATGGCTTCACGCTGACAGAGGGTTGGACTAGATGGGATATTGGGAAGGAATTGTACCCTGGGAGGGTGGAGAGGCCCTGGCACAGGGTGCCCAGAGAAGCTGTGGCTGCCCCTGGATCCCTGGCAGTGTCCAAGGCCAGGTTGAACATTGGGGCTTGGAGCAGCCTGGGATAGTGAAAGGTGTCCCTGCCCATGGCAGGGGGTGGACCTGGATCAAATTTGAGGTCTCTCCGTGCCCAATCCAGTGTGTGATTCTGTGATTGCTGTGCCTGGAGCTCCTGGCACGAGCAGTCCAGACCTGGCCCCGGTGTGACGGTGACAGCAGCACAGGCTCTGTGTAGGTGTGTAGGTAAGTGCAGCAGTGACACCGTTGTCACCAGAGCACACTGGACCAGGTATGAACCATAGGACTTTGAGAATTTTTGTTTGTTAAAAGCTGCTGCAGTCTCCAAACTATTGTAGTGTTTAAAACATAGCAATGTAGGATGACGGTATTTTTTAAAACTAACATTGGCTTTCCTTAACTAACAGCCCTGATACACCATGCTAAAGTAACCATAAAACTTTTTGTTCTTATAGGAATAACTGTTTAGCAAATACAATAATGTATGAAAATAGCACTGTTTATTGAATTCCTAGAGGGGAAAAAAAAGAGAAATTAATAAAGGAGAAATTAATCTTAATAATCTTAATATGTGGCTCATGGGGTTTGGGTGCAGAGGACAGCACAGGGGTGCAAAAAGGCATGGAAGCTTAGAGCTTTAATAATTGACAGTCCTCCAGATGTCTGCTGTCAGTTTGTGTTCATTGTGACGTAAAAAAAAAAAAAAAAGGTAGATATGCATAATTTATCAATGCCATGCACAAGACTATATAGATCTCATTTTAAAATTAAGATGAAAGATTCTCATTTCTGACACTTCCATATAAGAAAATATTTTAGGGTGCCCCTGTCAAGGGTAGGAGCTGAAATCTGTATTTTATCTACTTAGGCAAGTGGTGCTTTTACTACAGCAGTGTTTGCAAAAATAAACATTATCAGTGAAGCCCTGAATCTGGACATCGGTTACCAGTGTTTTAGTGCTGAGCCAAGGGGTGGAGAAGTTGGGTGCTGGGGTCCAGCATGTCTGTGGGAGCTGGAAAATGGACTGGCATAAAAATCACACTGTATCTTCCCTAAGATATTTCAGACTTTTTGGTGGTCTTGCCTTTTATTTTATCATGGGAGAAATACAAGAGGCTTTTCATGCTGTGCCGTGATCTCAGCGTATCCGGACACGCAACTTAGACGAGCATGAAGCAGAGAGGAGTAACCCGTGTAAATCTTTATTGGCATTTTTGTAGGAAAGAGGTGGAGCTTATTTTTTTTCTCTGTCACTGTTAATGGTGTGTTCCTAAAATATGATGGATTTATGAATTTGTTGAACGTGTCTTTCCTTTTTTTTGTCTTATTTCTGTGCTCCTCACTTGCAGGCGCAATGGCTGAACAATGAGCCGTGTGGTGTGACAGGTAAATTTCACAATTTACCTGCTGTAATGGTGTGCTCCGTGCTGCTGTTCAATCATCTCAGAATTTTACTTGCCTGATTAGTTGAGTGCAGCAGATTTTCAATTTAAATGTAACTTCATCTGCTTGATTAAAAATGTAACAGAACATTATCTGTTGCAAATAAATTTCAGAGGAAAAGATTATTTTGCCTGTTTAAAAATAACATCTGTTTATATTGGCTGGGAGCAGATGATTAATACCTCTCTAATTTCGAGGTTTACCAGTCCAGCTCACCTGTCTCTTTGCATGGATAGCTGAAATTGATGGCTGTCGGGTATAAACATTTACCTGTTGATGTTTATTTGATGGATTTCTTTTTTAAGGATAATATAGAATCCCATCATTGGGCATTCATTTATTTGCTGCTCATCAAGATGATTGACAGTTTTGCCAGCAACATAGAAAAAGGCTTTCCTCCTTGGCACGCACCAGAGAAATTCACTCCTGAGCGATAAGTGCCTTGCCGGAGAGGACAGATTTCCCAGATTTTCCAGTCCCAGTGTTTATTTTGGTGGTGCTGAGGGAAGGCTGTGGCTGATGCCTGGTGGGATGTGGTGGGTGCTGACAAGCATCAAGTGATCCTGTGCTGCTCCTCCAGAGCTGATGGCTTGTTTAAGGCACAGAGCATCATCAGGGCTGCTGTCTCTGGCTGGATCAGTGGTGATCCCAGCAGCACTCCAGGCCAGTGCAGGGATCTGCAGGGGCACTGGCTGGGTGCTGGTGTGAACCCCAACAGATGGGGACCCATAGGGAGGTGTCACCGTCCTGCTGTATGGGAGCACCATGGCTGCTGGTCCCTGGCCACCATCAGCCAGTCCACAAAGGATGTCAGCTGGTCCTGGCTGCCATCAACCATCGGCCAGTCCTGGCCATCCTTAGCAGGATCCCACTCTGCTCCTGCTCTGTGCTCACTCCTCAGTGAGCCCACATGGATGCCACTGCCCTGCACCCTGCCAGCCCCACTCTCCCAGTGAAGCCTTGTGCTTGTGCTTGCCAAGAGCAATCCTGGGACGCGCCAGCTGCACCTCAAAGGGTGGGAGCAGTCACAGCTCCCTGTAGATGTGATGGGTGAGCAGGTTGGAAAACGGGTCGGGAGAGCACTGCCGATGCTGCGGGGCTGCTCTGCAGCCTGTTGCAAAGCAGTGCCCACCCCTGCACGGGGTTGTGTCACTGTATTCCTACTGGTTTCTCCAGGATTGCTTTTTTAAATCCAGAAATTAGATGTTACAGAAAGATGTACAGTCTTTTCATCTTGCTCATCTCTTAAAGCTGTGAAAAAATAATTATTTCTGTCAGAGATCAAGCTGTGTTTAAATTCAATTCATATTAAGGTAGCTGAGGAAAATGCTGTAAAATTTTTGCCCTGTCTTTAACTGAAACTGCACTGTGCACACCTGGGTCACCCTGACACAGCATCTGGGGACAAGGTCTGCAGCTCCCAGTTCTCAGTCATTTTGCCATGGCTTGATTCCAAACTCTGGTGCATTTGCTGTGCAGCTTACAGCTAAGGCTGCTCCTGAAGAAAGTAAATACAGTGGTGATCCATGCTTTCCTCATGCTCATGCCTGGTTTTTGTCCCAAGCTAAGCAGTAATGCATTTTTTCCCATTTATTTTTTCTGAGCCTGCGTACTCCCAGCCTTTCAAGACTCCATTACATTGTTCCCACAGCATAAAGTGACAACAGCTCGGCAAAGGAGCTAAAACTCTGCTGTCAATGTCTGTGTGTGGCTGGCAATACCCTCCTCACATAATTCTCTGTGTCAAGTGGAGCCTCCCTTCCTCACAAACTAGATGTGATACATAGGTTACCTGTGGAGTTTGGTTTTTTTCCTGCTGCTGTAACACTTTGGAAAACTCACATCAAAAGTTCAGGTTTTTTCTGGTGGTTTTAAATTGTCAAATACACATATAAAAATCAGTCTATTGCCAGGTTGATTCTCCTGTCTCTGAAGTTGTCATCAAAAACAATTCTCCCTTCCCAGCTGCGGCATCTCCCTCAAACAAACCTCACTTTCAGACAAATACAATCCTGAATTAGGAGAGCAGCCCTTGGTGTTCAGCTTTTCCTTTGGTATGTTTTCAGGAATTTTTGGTGTATGTTATTCCACATGTGAATTTGTTTATTCTTATACTATTATATATTTCTCCTAAATATGTATGTTTGTTAACATACAGCCTTGATACCACCAGAGGCTTCTGTGTTTGTCAGCTCGAGACATGAATGTCTTTTACTGGGCACCTCTGTGAACATAGCAAATCACGTCCAGTTTGGAGAAAAACCCTTTCTTTTTGAATTGCCATTTGTTTTGTATTGTTTTGCCCTCTGTATAGTAAATACAGAGGAGTTCTGTGTGCTGGGCATGTAAATAAACCTGTTAGGTTTGGGGGTTTTTAGTATAGTCTATTTCTCTTTATTATATATGAGTGAAAGGGTTATTGTATTTTCAGATCTAGAAGCTCAAGACTAATCCAGGCTGCGTGGAAAACAAGGGGGTGTACTTCAGAGGATTTGCTGGAGTTGGGCTATTGTTGGTCTCAAAACACAGCCTCAATGGGCCTAGATGACCTCATCTTTTGCTGCCCGCTAATCCACCACCTCCATTTTCACCATGTCTCAGAAAAGTTTATTTAAGGAGACTTGCAGTGGAATAATAGCTGACGCTTTGCATAAGTCATAAAGTCAAAGTTAAACAAGTACATCTGTGTTGTACATTGTGTACTGAACACTGAAAGAAAAACCTTCAAAATTTGCAATTGGACTTGATTTTTATAATAATGTCACCCTTTAATTTTACAGGGTGACATTAAAACATAAAGCAGCCTTATGCAGTCCATAACTAGTGCTTCTGTTTAGTACCTGTGGTTCAGTTATCAGCTTTTGAAATGCGTGTAGTTTCAGTCAGTGCTAAGAAAGCAGTAACTGTCTTTGAGTGGGAATCTCATTCCTTGTGTGCTCATGCCTCTGCCCCACCCCGGGAACTGTTCAAGGCTGGGTCAGATGGGGCATGGAGCAGTCTGATCTAGTGCAAGGCATCCATGCCCGTGACAGGGAGGTTGGATTGGATGGACTTTTAAGGTCCCTTCTAACTCAATCCATTCCATGATTCCATGTTTCTATGATCCTTGAATCTGCCACTCATGTCAGAGGCCTGCAGACTCATGCCACAGCTGTGGCTGGGCATGACCAGGTGATTCTTCAGGTGTGGATTCTATCACTGCAGCTGCACCCAGCAGCTGAAGTTGTCTGTGGGTGCTATGAAATGCCATCTCTCAGGATAAGTGGAAAATACCATTTAACCACCCATTTTAATTGGAAGCCTCAGCCTCTTTGTGACACAAAAAAATGCTGTGCAAAGTCCTCACTTTTAATTTTTCAAGGAGATAGAATCTAGCTATGTGCTACATAAAGCTGCCAATAAGAGTTAACTATAAAAGAGAAAAAAAGGCAAAGCAGATCTGCAGAAGTATTTTCATTGTCTTACCTCCAATTATTGGTTAGGGTAGCTAGTAGGCAAGAGGTGTGTGGGATGCAGTTATTTGACTGGTCACAGAACCAAAAAATAGGACTTGGAGGTTAAAAAGCTGAAGTTCACCATATAAACAATTAGAGTCCAAAGTTGATCCCCCAGTCTCTGAGTCATACCACGAAGTTCTGTAGTCATTGCACTGGCATTTGGACCATGACCTGCTGTGTTTTCATTCTGCTGGAGGTGTCCGTGTGGCTGTGCCTTGTCGCTGGTTTGGCTCCATCCTGAGTCTTTCAGGAAATCTCAGACTTGCTTTACTGCTGGCATCCCTTTCCCCATCTCCATTTCCTTCCCTCACCTTCCTCACACCCTTCTTGTCCCGTCTTTAACTCAGGCTGAGGATGGCTCCAGGTGCCAAGACAATCGTTTGACCATGTTGCACAGAGCCCATCTGCAGGTAAGCAGGTGGAAATGGTGCCCTAAAGCCCGTGTGGCACTGAGTTCTGTCACCTGCCTGTCCTGCTGCAGAGAGGCTGGCGCAGATGGGCCAGGCAGGAGCAGGAGCTGGCAGTCCAGCCAGACACAAGCCCAGTCCGTGCCTGGTCGGGGCTGTGCCCATGCTGTCCACTCCAGGTCCTGGTGGTCTCTTCAGCAGTTCAGGGAGGCTGTTTGCTGCTCGTGGCTGCTTATCTCCCCACTCCCAGAGCCCAGCAGCCACGTTCAGTGGCGCTCTGGGAATGACTCCCTTGGCTTGCTGGAGGAGAGGATGGCTGGCTGGGGTTTGCAGCATCAGTCCGTCATGGTGGTGCCCAGCTCTCTGTGTTATTGCCAGGGCCATTCACAGCATCTTCCGTGTGGGGAGGATGGAGGCAGATACCTGGGGGCAAAGCAGGATAAAAGTCTGGCAGCAGCAGAATTGCACTTTCTGTGGAGAAACATTCCTTGGCCTCTCAGAAGAAAATCAAAAATCTTAAACCTGTGGAGTTAAGGAATTTGAGATGAATTTGTTAATGCTCACATTCCAGTCATCTCCTTGCAGACACAATGATGCCACTTCCTTCAAACCCTTCAAAGCTGTGATGATAAGAATTTATACACTGATTTTATACCCTGGATTACAGTGTAGGGGGCAAGGGGAACATGATTCATAGCTGCATAACTCAGTTTTGATAGGCCTTGTTAAAATGTCACTTACCAAGTGCTTTTCCACTTTCTTGTTTTTTTGGTGCCGTTTTTTCAAATCCACATCAGTAGTATTACGGTAAATGTTTATGTAGTTTAAATTTCTTTACCTGAACATGCTCACCTGAACATCCAAAGTAAGAAGGGATGTACTGCAATAAAAGGTGGCTGTAGATTGCTGTGTATACCCTTTTGTTGTTTTGCAGTTTGAATCTGGCAAGGGGATGTTTTCCTCTTGCACTTGGCATTATATACTCCTGTTTTTACTGGTACTAATGCATGTTGACAACTAGAAAAGTGATTGCAGTTTTACCATCTCTTTGAAAGTAATTTTATTTACTTTCTTTTAACAATTTTACTAGTAAAAGTAATTTTACTAGAATTTTACAATCCCTTGTTCATGAAGCAGCATGAGATCCCCTATATATATACTATATTCAGAGCTGCTGATTTTTACTGCTTAAGGTTTGTTTGTGCAGCTAGTGTGAATTATTCCAAAAAATTGCTGGGGTTTGGAAAACATAGTTCTTCAGACGAAATTACACTTTTTCTGCTGTTGGTCAGAAAGTTGCAGCATTACAAGCTGCTACCATAAAAACATGCCCAGGAGACACCCGTAGAGATTTGTAGCCCCACAGATTTTCATTTATTTCCATGTTATTTATAGGACATCGGGAAAACTCGTTCATCCATGGCAAAAAAAAAAAGACATTCTTGAAACTGCAGCTGAGTGACCCATGCTGAGTGACCGTGACAAAGCTACTTTTTTTTTCCCCTGTTTCACACATTAGTGCTGTGGTCAGCCCTCACATTGGCTGGAAGGCTGCAGCCAGCTGGGATGGGGCCAGGCAGGAATGGTGGACACTTGGCTGCCCCTTGCCATCCTTGGGGTGCCTGATGTGGCCAGTACCCACCTCAGATGAGTAGGAGAGGAGCACAAGAGGGGCCCTGGGGCTTTGTTCAGTGCCCATCAAAGCAGCCACCTCCTCTGTTCTCCTTGCTGCTGTGCCATGAGCATGTGAGAGCCCCAGACAGTAAAAAGGAGGTGGATGAGAACTCACATATTTCCTGAGGCAAATTTCCAGGGGAATGGATTCCCAGGACAAAGAGCATATGATATGTGTAATAGCTACAGGAACTGGATTTTCATAAACTTTCTATCCAAACTAGTGGAATTCTTCTGCACAGTGTAAATGGTGTTATGAAAATGTAAAGTTCATTAGTAAGCTGTGTATTTTTTATCCACTTGCATGTAATTTAGAGATTATATACTGTAATAGGATTTATAACATTATGCTGTTTAATCTTTATGGTGCTGCATACACGTTAAGCACAGCTAGCAGAATCTAGCACTTGCCTTTGACATACATACAACAACAAGCAACACATGCTGATCTGCTGAACTTTTGTTTCTTTTATCAGCATTAATGGAAATAGAGAGCTCTCTGTAACCACTGTACAACAAAATCCAATGGACTCACCATCTTACTTTGAATGATGGAGTGGTGCTGGTTTGAGGAAAATTTCTGTTAGATGTGGAGGGTGTTTGTATTTCCATGTCAGCAAATTGCTGTGCTTGTGGATGTGTTTTGAAAAGCGACCTAGAAAGTGCCGTGTTAGCCAGAGAAAAGATGGTATTTTTCTTGAACCTGATGGCATTTTTATTCAACCATCTTTTGGTACACAAAGCTCTAAGCTAAATGGTTTGGGAATAGGTAAGTTCTCCTTTGCAGTCTGGAGGTACAAGAAAAGCAAACGCCCAGGAATGTCAGAATGACCATTGAAAGCAGAGGGTGCTGTGACAGACACTGCAGTACTTTTAATGAGTATTAAAACTTTAGTGCAAGTCAAGTAGACTTGGACTTTGCACCTTTCCTCAGTGCCAAATGCCAAATCCCTTTATTATCCCATGCTTTCTAAAAGACATCCTTTAAGTTTGCTTTTTTACCTTAAAATGTCACACAAAGATAAGCTTCTGCAGAATCTAATTTTACCTGGGATTCAGAATGCCATTGACCCTGCCCCAAAAAAGGCATTTTCCAGTAGACCTAACTTTGGCTCTCCCTTGTTTCTGGCTGGATGCAGGAAGCTGCGCCCCTTTTTCCTGTGACTGCCCAGAGATGTCCAACACTGGTGCTCTTGCCAGGCATTCCTTGTCCTTAACAAGCTCCTGAAGACATCTGCTTTGTGATGAGTTGGAGTTACTGGCACCAAATAAAGAAGATGAGGTGATGCTTCATCTGTCAATGCTGTGTTGGGTAACAGAAAGGGAAATCTTCCACCCTTCTGGTGTTTCTGCTATGTTGAGTTCAGCATAGGGCATAGATTGTAGTGACACACCTTTACCTGGTAACAACTGTGTGCTGGACTGAACCTGGTTATTAAACTGTTAAAAAATCCATGGTAAAAAGAGAAATATGACTTGTGTCCACATTCTGTCATCACTGTATTTTCATAAAAATTGATCAGGCATCACACCCTCAAAGGCTGTAATTTTACACCAATTTTGAGACACAGTGCTGATTTTCCCCCTGTTCAAGTCTACATTGAGCAGTCATGAAAGGGCTGCTGGTGTACTGAAGTACAGAATATTTTAGAAAGAGGGATAAGAGATAAGAATTTCTGTTCTGATGACAAGCTGCATCTTGTGAAAGAGAAAACAGGGTTTCAACATTAATCCAGTGTAAGTTATGATGAGCCAGGAAGTTGTGATCCCCAGGGCTTGGCCTGCACCAAGAGTCGGTTGCTGCCCTTCAGACAGAGAAAAGAAGCAGAACCAGGCCATTTTGTGAACCAGAAGAAATCAGAGAAATTCAGAAGCTGGGGTTAACTTTTCCAGTTCTTCCAGAGCCCAGTGTGATTTATAGCTCCTGAGTTTTTCCTTTGTTAAAAAAAAACCACTGTAATATATTTGTCAAAAGCACCAGTTGTCAAATGCCTGCCTTGCAGAGAACCAAATCAGAGCCATTTCTGCCCCAAAACGTGGTGCAGAGCGTTCATGTTTGTGGTGGCAGGAGCAGGGCCATCGTGTCACCCCTCAGCATGGGCGTGGGTCCATGCCCACTGTCTGGGGTTTGTGGTACTGATGGACCACGGTGTGGCCACTCGGGCCCCCTGTCCCTGCATGTCCTGCTCCTGGCTCTGCCCTGCTGGGACAGGCTGGGCTGAGCTCCTGCCCTGCAGCAGGAGACTTTCCTTGGAGAGAGACATCCAGGAACACAGCTGGCATGTGAGCACTGCAGCTCCAACAAAGATCCGTCTGTCGGTGAATGCCACCCTGCAAACCTGCCTAAAATGTCCTTTTCTTTCTCCCGTCTTCCTGTACAGCTTTTCTTTATTTTTTATACAAAATGTCAACCTTTTAGCGTTTGGGTTATTCCTTAGAATAGACCTTTTCTTTGTGTGAAATAAGCTTTGGGTGTTTATTTAGATGTTCAGTGAAACTGTGTAGAGAGCAGTAATTGTGCAGTACTAAAGAATTAATCCATTTAGTCATGGGAAGTCCTACTTAGCCTTTTTTTCTCTTTTTCTTTTATTTTTTTTTTTGCATAAAAGGCAATTTTAAGGAATTACAACTTTATTTAGAAATTTTATTTCAATAATCATTTTGATAAACTTGTTTTCATCTGGGGAAAAAAGCAAACTCCTTGTATTTTCTTATTTTAAAATTGTCACTTTCCATAGAACTCTATTTTTGTTCTTCTGTTGCCTTTATTCTTCAATTTCTAAATGGACAATGTTCTTGTAAAACAGGTCCTTCTAACTATTTTATGGAGACTGCTAAGCCAGCTTAGGGAATCTTAACATTTAAGCATATAATTGTCTACTTAGAGCCCTAGACTGGTAAAATAATGTCCAAAGCTTCCTGTACCTCCTGTGTCTTGCCTTTCACTCCTGTTAAAGCTGTCATGCTTGGGGGTTTTTTTGTTGGTTTGGGTTTTGTTTTTTTTAACCTCCCCAAGCATATTCTTGATCTCACTGTACGGTGCTGCTGTCTCTCTTAGGAACACAGCAGGGAACCATTTGTTTACTGGCTGCTCAAACCCTTTCCAGCAAAACTCCAACATGTCTTTATTGGCCTGGGGAGCATCTGAGGGGGCATTCAAACCTGCAGGCAGCAGTGCCCAGGGTGCATCCATTGCAGTGCTGGTCCCCATGGGGCCAGGAGCCTCCTGCCCATGGGCTGTGGCAAAGAGGGAAGGGAGCAGGGGGCTCCAGGGGGACACCATCTGCAGCTGGGGGCAAAGCCACTGATCCCCGTGGGGCTGAGGCAGACTGTGTCCCTGAGGGTGTCCACGGTCTGTCTCCGCAGTAACAAACCTGAGGTGTCTGGTGCTTTGTGTTTCATGGTTTTAGAAAAATGCTTCAAGTCACAGACAATTCAAAAACAGAGCTCAAAGAGCATTTGGACATTGCTGTCAGGCACATGGTGGGATTCTTGGGGATGTCCTGTGCAGGGCAAGGAGTTGGAATCAATGATCTTTGTGGGTCCTTTCCATTCTGTTATTTTGTGATTCTATGATGACACGTTAGAAAGTGCAGCAGCATGTTTTGAGTGCTGAAGAGTTTGGTGCTGAAATCCAAACCCAGCTCCTCAGCCCTACCTGTTTTCCTTTTATTCCTGTGAAGTTGTAGGGACGACATTGTTGAAAATAAACCAACAAAAGCGTTTACCAGCACCATAAAGGTGACACAGTCAGCAGTTTGCCTGAAAAATTACAGTCCATCACAAATGGTAAATGAAAATGCTTTTAAAATTACTCTGTTCAGGCCAGAGTAGAGCAGCATATGGACTGGGAACTGCCACTGGATGTGCTGGTTCTTATTCTCCCAAAACTTGCATATTGCTGGCACAAGAGAATTTCAACTCGGTTGTTACTATATACATGTCAAATATAATATCTTCATTATAGTAGTGCTAAAGTAGCAGATCTCTTTGAGCTATACTTGTACATCAGAAGTATGTTTACCTTGTCACATTAACAGACTATCTGGCAAGAATAGGACAGGTAAAAAGTTAAGACATATGGGTTATTGATTGCAGAAATGCAATTATTTTTCTTTTTGCCATCAGCAAAGGGCATTGTGCACATCATTATTTCTTGGATTTGGAACCTGATTTTCAGGCATTTAAAATTGTGTCTGTATTTAAGATATTAAATGCTGTCATTACACAAAACTAAACATTTCAAATGCATTCAAACAGGATGGATGTGACACTTTGGGGCAGCCTTCAGTCAGATTTCCTTCAGTCAGATTTCCTGGACAACACACGGTACCTATGCTTTGGATAGGAAAACAGTAGAAGGGATGCTCCTCTCAGCAGCAGTAATGTCAAAAATCCATAGTTTAATTTAAAAGAAAAAAAACCCACAACATAAAAAAAACCCCAAACATCAACCAAAGAAAAGAAAAGTCTAAAATCAGTCTTGGCTTTATTTAAGAGTTTAATTTGGATGTAGAAATGTAGCTCCCAGCACCTGTGTCCCAGCACAGACTGGTGCTGAGCATCCATCACTGAAGCACCCGGCATCTCCTCAGCATTGCTGGGGTGGTTGCAGGTTTGGTTTTGGCATCAGGATGGGTATTTAATTGTTTTCTGCTGATTTGGTGTATCCTGGCTTTGGCCAATTTATCTTGGTGGCTTTGCCATCCCATCTCCTGATCCTCAGTACAGGACATGATGAAGATTTGCAGCTGAGTTCAGGAAAATATCAATAATGGAGAGTTTTGACCCAAATTCAAAGCTGTCTTAGCATTGCTGAAGTATCAACTTCAAAAGGCATGTGTGGCGATCACACCAAAATTTTTTCTTTTTCCTGCTCATTGTTTTGTTTCATGTCTTTTAAATAGATTTTTCATCAGATGTACTTCCTAAAGAAAATTAATTTAATTGTTTTTATGAAATTTATTGGTTTTAAGCTGTGCCCTGTGGTTTGTTTCACATCGTTACAAAGCAAGGTACAGCTGCAGCAGACTATCAGTGAAGGAAGAAAAAAGTGGGTAAAGAAAAAATGCCAAAAATCTCTAGGCAAAGGCTCTCCTGGCAAACACAGCAGATAACCTATGTGCTCATAATTTGCCAGCTCCCTCATTCCTTCGTGGTGCCAAGAAAGAAATCCTTACAGGACGGAGATATGCTTCAGGTTGGGTGCCTTTGGCAGCTACCTTTGACTCCTTACCAGCAGGGAAACACTACATTTGGGGTACCTTAACTTGCAGCCCTGCAAAATGCTTGTTTTACCCATTTTAGAGACTTGGAATTCCAGTGAATTCCAAGAGACAAGTGTACTGAAAGCATCAGTTCTGCTGGTCATCTCCTGGGTTTTTTTTCTGGTCATCTCCTGTTTTGCAGCACACCAGCTCACCATGTCACTTACCATGTCCCTCACGACATGGGGTTTTATTTGGGGGCAGAGATCAGTACAGAGGGTGACTGCTGCAGCAAGCATCCACTGACACTTCTCGCACAAGAAGGGGAGTCACTGTTATTTATTCTTTTTTTTCTCAGAAGGCAGCAAACTGTAATTGGAACCGAGTTGCAGCAACTTGTTTAACACTCCAGGACCACCACCCATTTTCACCCTGCACCGGTGTTTGGGCTGCAGCTGCAGCAGATCAACGCAAGGCCCCAGATGGTGCTGCCTAATCCCCAGGAGAATCCGTGTCCTGGAGGCAGCTCTTATCGCTCCAGACCACTACAGACATTGTCTGCAAGTCTGCTGTAAGGGGGAATAATACAAACATGCAATGCATGAGTTTCACTTCCTCGAGCAGCACAAAGACACAGGAAGTGAAGTTAGACATTACAAGAATAGGGTTCACATTACCGAAAGCCGAGCTATTTTTGCTGCCCCAACAAGGTAGCTGGTGGTTTGGGGCGCAAGGGGCACACTTGAACCTGCCAGTTGTATTTTGCCGCTGAGAATTGCGGTGTAAAGACCGTTTAAAAGAACATATTTTGCATTTGTTTTCTCTGTGCCGCCAGTTGCCGTTGGCTCACCTAGGTGATGCTACAGACGCCGCTTTGCTGGAGCTGGTGGAAATACTCAGATTCCTCAGTTTTCCCAGTAGAAGGATATCCTGGTTGGCTGTCCTGGCAGGTGTAGGACAGACAGGCTCTGCTCCTTTCCAGCTTCCCCTGTGCCGAGGGGTTTCCGCACATTGAGAGGGGATATCTCCGGCCACTCTTTCATTAAATTATTTTGGTGCTGCGTACTGGGCATAAGTTTGCACCCTCTTCCTTCCATCCTATTTCCTTCCATATATGCCTTTAGAAATTGTCCATATTAGGCTTTTGATAACTCAATTTTAATTTTAAAAAGCAGCCTGGATCAATTGACCTTGGCAAGTAGTGCAGGTTGTGTTATGTATGACTCGATCTTGTCACCTCTAGGGTTAGTTTTGATCTCTACAGCAGTTATGAGGATGCTGGAGGCCAAGGTATAGCATTGGCCCAAAAGCATCTGGTTAAATTTCAAAATAAAATAAAATAAAAATATATTTTAAAAACCCCAAAACCTAAACATAGTTGGAAGAGTGCTCATAACAACAGATTATTTTCAGTATATCATGAGTGTCTTGTTATTTACTTGAGCTGAAAAGCCTGTGCTGATTTCACACTGTTTCTGATTTATACTATGCTGAGTTGTTCCATTCCATACCTGAAAAATTAAAAAGGCATTCAGGTTCCTGATGGCTCTTTCTGGTACTGTGGAAGAGTCTCTTTTATTGCCTAATATATAGCCTGCTGCTCTGGGATCAAAAAATAAAACATCTCAGTCAGTACTGTGGAAAATGTCTGTCTAAGTCCCTGTAACCTTGCAACCCGAGTCATAATTTGGGGGGTTATACTTTACTTAAAAGAAAGCAAACAAAAATTATTAGACTTTTCATTTGAAAACACATTAAAGTCCTGCGGCTTTTTTTACCACATTAAGCAAGAGAACAAAAGTCGCACAGTAAATTATTGACAGTTTTAGTCTAATGTAGGTCCAGCTGTACTCAGCAGAGAGCATAGGTGAATGTTTTTCCCTTTTTTAAATAACTGCATCCCAGCTAACAGAGTTTTGGTGAGGTTGTGCTGAAGGTGTCATTATTCAGACTTATTTCAGTTGAAACTGTTCTATAAAGAACTACTTAATTTTTTCTCTGTAGTTTAATTTTGGCAAAAGCTGGTGGAGAGCCTAATATTTCCTAGCTAGAGCAGTGCTAGAAAGATTTTATACATTCTGTTTGCGTTCCTAAATAATTATTTTTAGCATTATTTATACTGCATACGGGTTTCCCGGGCACACGTCAGTTGTCTCATTGCAGTAACTCTAGGAACACAACAAAACAATCTACTCTCCAGAGCTGAATATACAAGATAAAAGATGTTTGAGATTAATATGCAAACATTTGGAAAACAATGGAAATGGGAGGCAAACTGTGGAAGTTGGCTTTCCTGAGTAACAAAACACCCAAAGACAAAGAGAGTGAAAAAAGGTGGCTGTGACCCCCAGGAGCACAGACATCACAGAATTTGGGCATTGTTAGTGTGAAGAGTAAGTCAGGTACAGTGAGGGTTTATTCACAATGTAACCACAGAAAATAAGGTACAGCAGGAATGAACTTGCCTGTTTGTACTTGAAAGGTTTCTCTGTGTTCTCTTTAATTTTAACAGCATTGATATTCTGTTTGCTTTATGAAACCCTTTATTACAAACAGTTATGAATATGAACATCTCATTTGACTGCTGATGAACAGAGGGGAAAATCTAAATTAAAACTTTAAATACCACTATTTAATTACCCAAATGGCTTTGACTGTGTTAAAGAGTGCCTGGGATTATTCTGTTTTTCAATTTGTTTTAATGCTTCCTCGGTAAAAGCTGATGGATTCCCAGGCCCATTGCTGTCACTGATGAACTATATAAAGATAAATGACATTATGGTAAATTCCACTTAATGACACATTTTTAATTTTCAGAACATAGACATTTTCTGGCTAGTGAATGAAGGCTAATTACCTCAAGATCAGAACAAAATAACTCCTCATTTTGAAAGATAATAGAAAAGAAATGTTGCAGATTAATGATGCTATTTATCTTTAAAAGAGAAAAAACTCTATCTTTATCCAGATAGTGCAGTTCCCTGAGGAACACAGTTATAAAATGAATCTGAAGTCGCAACTTAATAGGTTATTAAAATTATTTGAGTGTGGGCTCCTCTGGTTCAGCCTTTCCATAAATTTAAATTGGAGGTCTGCTGTATTTCTAAAGAAAGCAGCTTGTTTACGAGGCCACAGGGAGCAGACAGGGTGCTGACAAAAGACACGCCTCACCTCATACTGAAGCTCCTTTTCTAAGCCTGAATGGAACTGATATGTTTCAGAAACAGTTGAGAGAAAAGTTTAAAATGTCTGAATTATGTTACACTAGTGTCTTTTCTTTCCAGCGTGTGTCATGATAAGAATAAGTGGGAATAAAGGGCACAGAGATAAATCTGCTGTGGGGACACAGCAATAAACAGCTGCAAAGCACCAGCATCAGAGGTTTGGTGAGTGGTGGCACAGGTGGCACCGTTGGTTTTTGCTGGGAGGTTTTAGCAGTGCAGATTTAGCTTTAAAAGAGATGGATGGAAAAACATACTGTGTGTGAGCTCTGCATGTGCTTGTTCAGGCTGTCCTGCTCCATCCATCCTTGTCTCCAGCCACATCACAGGGAACAGTCCTGTCCCTTTCCCTCCTGATATGACACATGTGTCAAGGAAGCAAATTCCTGTCAGATATCCTTCTCATGCAGAGACCTAAACTGAAAATTCAATTGAAAAAGGAAATTTTCATATATGAAGATACCTTTTGTGTCTGTTGTTGCCTAATCCTGGAAATCTGGACCCAGGTAAACTGGCAGCCAAGCTGCTGGAACGTGTTGTGTGTGATGGAGCCTCTTCTCTGCTCAGTCTCCTCAGTTTTCCAAGCACCGTGGCTACTCTGTGAGACATGGTTTGTGGCTTGGTCCTGCATGAGTTCACTCTGGAGCAGGAAGTGACAAGTGATCTCAGCTGAACAGGTTGGGAAGGAGAACTTGGAGTTTCCAAGGCTGGAAGACAAGAAGGTGGAGGAAAATCCTGCTCACTAGATTCAGATATTGTGGGCTGAAGGCAGAACTGAGTTTTGGGGTTGTTTTTTGTTTTCTTTCCTGTCTCAATTCATGAAGCAACATGTCATTTTCCCTTGGCCAAGCTCAGCTGTGTGCTGGTGATGCATTCCTTTGGCTCCATGCACAGAAGAGCTAGGATCTGCTCCTACCACTGCAGGAGGCCTTAGCGATGAACGTGTTCCCCTGTGCCATCTGCAGCAAGGGTCAGTGCTGCTATCTCTTCCCCAAGCTGCTCATCCTTCTCTGCCTTTGGACAAGTTAGTTAGGTATTTAATTACTGAATTAAATACCAAATTCAGTATTTAAATACAGCCTGGGCTTCAGTGAGCTCCCTTCATGTGCATCGATTCCAGTATTTTGTCTCTCCAAGCTCCTCACAGTGCTCCTGGCTCATCCCTGCTCTCCGTGGTGTGGCACACTGGAGTTTCATGGCATGAGAGGCTGCAAGGGGACCTGTGGTTCTGCCATGCACTCTCTTCTCTGTGTCCTTCACAGACAGAGATGTGCTTCCAGTGGCAGCCGTGCAGCCACCACAGGGCTGGTGACATCCCTTCCCTTCTCTGCTCAAGTCTATCCCATGTCCCTATATCTGCCCCCTCACCTCTCGCTTGCCTAAACCTTCCTGAGGAGGTTCTGGAAACCCCACAGTGGTACTCATGAGAGAATGATCTAAAGGGAGTATTTTTTACTGAGTTCATATTGTTTAGATACAGATTATATCCAAAATGATGGATATATAGTCCTAAGAAAAATGTGTTGCTGGCAATTTCATATAAGTGTCTTGAGTTTCATGCTATTTTTTTCTATATTAGGCATGATGAAATGTGTTGGCTTGTGTGTGGGATTAAAGCAGAGTTAATTGGAGTTAAAACCCCAGCCAGGTCACTCACTGACAGAATGCAACATTTCTGATGGCAACCATCAGGAGCAACACTTTCAGCACCTCTGGTGCTACTGTAATTTTCACAGTTCTGACTATTTTCTGCATGTTCCTTCCACTCATCTCTTGCAGTAACATCTTTGCTCTTTGCCTGGGATTTTCCTTTTGGATTGTGCATCTGCTTTGCAGACACTGGTGGTCTGTGGTCTGGTAAAAATGCGTGGTCTGGTAGAAGGCCATGATCTGGAGATCAACATACACAATTAATACACATGATACCAAAGTAAAGAAGGAAATGCAAAGCAGATTAATTTGGATTGAGCTATAAAATGGTTATTCATTGAGTTTTTACGAGGTCTTGGCAAATCTAGGAGGTTTCACGCCTGTAGTTTTAAGATTCCACTGTGGGTATTTGCTGTGGATGAATCAGCAGTTCATACAACACTGTTTTCTGTAAATTATTTATCTATTCAAGAAAGTGTAATGTGAGCATATTCTCTGTCCTGAAGGATTACTGGGTTAGTTCATGCAGGGGAGCAGTGGCTCACATGCCAAGGCACTCCCATGTGATTCAGAAGCCAGCTTTCCCCCCATGGCAACATCCCGTGTGATCTGCTGCATTTTCCAGAAGCCCAGCAGATCATTCAGGAATGCTTATCAGCAAAAATCAGTTTCTGTGAGAAAAAGGTTTATTTTCAAAAGGTTAAGTTCATAAGGCCAGCTGAGGTTGCCTCTGTTCTTGAACTTTGTTTTTGAAAATTGCACATCTTACAGAGTCAGCTTTACTTTTTGCTGTTTAGGTTTTTGGAGACTTAGGATTGTGAGGATAGTCTTGAGAAAAAGCCTCTTTTAGGTACATTGTAAAATCAAAACTATGTTTTTTGCTCATGTAACTATGATGATACATATATAGAATGTAAATGTTATGTATCACTTAGGTTTTAATAACAGTACAGGGCTTTAGAATGACATTTTTAGAGTTAGTTTTTCCTGATTTAACGTAGAAGTGAACCGAATATTAAAGATATATATGAGAGTATTTTGCCAATATTGCTGATGGATTCTGCCAGAAGAAACTGCAATTTTTATTTTTTAGTTTATATAGCTTTGGGTTTTCTGTTGGACAATTGTCAATATGACTGAGGAGATCTCATTTAAAAAAAAAAAATTTTTTTCATTTACATGATGTTATCCATGGCTGCTGTGGCTCATATCTAGCATTCATACATACATTCTTCCAATTGTACTAATGGAATTCCAGTCCCAGGCAGCAGCATTTTACAACACCGTAGCAAAAAAGCAATGTCTGAAACTAGGAGTGTCTCTAAGAAGTTCTTTCACGTTGAAGCAAAAATGTGCTCAGCAGAAAGAAATGTAAATTTAGGGAAAATCTCCAATTTCCTATTCTATGCAAAGCTTTGATTTTTTGCTGATTCAGGCAGTAGGGTTGACATTGGAGCTTCTCATTTCTTCTGAAATAATCACTTTTTACTTTGGAACAGCCTTTCATTTTTCACAGCACTATCTTCTGAAACAGTCCACTTTGTATGTATGAATCTGTTTTTCTCCAGATAACACAGAAAGTAAAACTATTAGAAACAGGTTCCCATCTTTTACTTTCCGGAGTCCATAGAGAAATACTAATTTTCAGTGGCACCCATTTGAGAACTTTACTGATGTCTTTTGCCCCGCTTTCAAAAAAAGACAGAAAGAGGAAGAAGGAAATGCATCTGTAGTCTAAATTGACTGCGTCAAATAAAACATTAAATTTCAAAAGAACGTGTAAAAGGCAGATAGTTCATGGTAATAAAGCTGTCAATAAAAGCCCGATGGCTGAGGAGGATGGCAGAGCCTGTCCTGGAGGGGTCCAGAACCATCTCTGAAGCCACAGACACTGCCTCTTGGGTGATGGTCAGCACTGTTGGTTGTCCCTTGGATCTCACACAGCTCTTCCCTAACACAAGCACAATTTTAACCTTTATTTAGAAGTGTGGTTGTGTTTTATGATGGTACAGCGAGCATATTCTAAACAAGAGGCCTGGGTAGATTTGCCTTTTTTTGACATGAGCAACCTGATCTCTTTGCATCCCTGGCCTAATGACTGCTGGCATTAAAAACACCCCAGACTTACTGCGGTTCTATTAAGGTTTGCTTTGTATATAGATTTCCATTTATCATTTCTCTCTTCTGATCACCTCTACTGTTTCAGTATCTTTTTTTCATGGAAATAAAATCCCCACTCCTCCCTCCTGCTGCTTTGCTCTAGGGAAGTACCTTCTGTTTGGCTCAGGTTTTTTAGTGGAGATGTTTTCTGTACCCAGGTGCTTCCTGACTTTTCTCTGTGATGATCACATCATGAGGACTTGCCCCACACCTTGCACAAATGCCCCTGGGACGTGTTGTTCTCTGTCCCTGGAGGGCACAGCGAGGTTCCCAGTCTCTTCCCATCCATCATGGTGACTGTGCCAGAGGCTGGTCCCCCTGCAGAGATCAGGCAAGGATGAGGGCTGCAGTGGGCATTCTGCTCTTCTCCCTGCCTCTGCACCCTGAGATCCACTTGTGCACTCCCCAGTGCTGACTGTTGGTTTCAGTGTCAGAGCCTGCATTAGGATACCCCATGGCTACTGCACGCCTGCGTGGCAAAGTTTTATATGTTCTGTTAGATAAAGAAATTTTGCATATTCCAAAAAGCAGATAGGTTTTAGTACATGCCTTTGAAAACAATCAGCGCTGGTGTGCAAGTATTTAGGTTTTCCCCAGCCACTGTTGTTCATGTTTTTTTCACCCAGTCCCATTGCAGTGACCTCAAATCACCCAAGTTAGGATATTTTACAAGACTGTTCTGTAGGAAAAGGTCTGTCCTTAAAGTAACTTCTTGAGTGTTCTTGGCGCCTCTCCCCATGACCACATGCAGTTTAAGAACCCATAGGTAGGAAATGACACATCCACTACTCCTGTCAATGTCACGGCCCTGCCGTCGCCATGCTGAAAGGTATCTCCTCGATTTATTGTTCCCTGGTAGTTGTTTCTTTGGGAGCAGGCCTCTTGTATAGCTATTTGTTGAACTGTGTACCTACTGAATTAGTCAAAGACCTGTATAAAACCATTTTTTTCTTTTCCTCTTTACCCCTCCCCCAAACTTGCTTTTGTTATGTATTGGCTTGCTAATCCTTGTGTTGAGCAGTATCAGACATCACCTTTCTTGGGGGCACTTAGTCCACTCTTCCGCTTTCTTTGTCAAAGGGCTCCCTTAATAGGAGAAGTCAACAGGGAGGACAAAAGGGATTGAAAGTTGTATTTAATCGGGGTCAGAGAGGTGGTGTTCAGAGTGACGGGCCCACAGGCAGGCTGGCCTTTTATGCTTTCCGACACAGATGGTCCCAGAGCATTCAGCTAAGTGAAGAGAAAGCTGCCCAGTGAAAGCTATTGTGGGGCAGCATCGTTACAGTTGAGAAGGGTTGCCAGGGGTAACTGGAGAGTATCACCAGCATCCTGTGATCACTAGTCTGTGCCATTGAAAACCCCAGACCTGGGATCGCTCTGGGTCCCTTGGCATCCTCCCGATGCTCTGGCGTAAGCAGCAATGTCTCATGCTACCTTTTTAAAATTTAATATCAGTATTTTTACTTTGAGGCACACAAACTGTAGAATCATTTGCATTTCTTAATTTCAGAGTAGCCACCTTCTGCAAAATATACAGCCACTTGCTTTGGAACATATTGCTTTTCTTTCCCCGGGGAATAGTCTAATAATATTTGAACTTATTAAGATAACACTGTGTTTACAGAAACTTAATTTTTTAACATTTGTCTGAGTGCATGAATAGCTAAATAAAAAAAAAAATAAGAAGAGGGGAAAAAAAGGAGCTTGTGTAATTCAACATGAATAAAGGCTGCAGGCATGTGCAAAAGCTTTGGAAGCTGTGCCCAGAAGAACCCCGGGGGTTTGCCATGGTACCTCCTTTGGTCTAACCAAGTGGCACATCACAGCAGGTAAAATGTGTTCCTGACAAAATAGTTGAATGTTGCTTTTATTTTTAAACAGCAGCAGCCCTACTGATTTTTTGTTGAAACATAGGTGCTGCCGATTTTAAGTCAGGTGAAATGCTGTTTGAACGAGCAAATACAAGCAGAAACCTTGAGTAAAAGCACAAGAAGGTCAGCACTGAAAATTCACTGGTGCCCAGCAGCCATCCCTCAGCACGGGCCAGCAGCAGCTGTAGCCACAGAGAGCAGCCCTGGGTGCAGTCCAGGGCACCTGGTACCTTGGGACAGGTCTGGAAGGGGCAGATGTGGAGCCAGCTGTGCCACACAGCGTCCAGGCTAGAACCAGCTGCGCCACCCAACATGTGGTGCCAAGCCAGCTGTGCTGTGCAGCATCCAGTGCAGAACCAGCTGTGACTCCTGGTGTCCGGTGCAGAGCCAGCTGTGCTGCCCAGTGTTCAGTGCAGAACCAGCTGTGCTGCCCAACATCCAGCCCAGGTCCAGCTGTGCCACTCGGTGCCCGGCACAGAGCCATCAGTGTCACCTGCCAGCACCTGCACACCCAGAGCACCTCCACTGTGGCCTTGCTGTGGGCCAGAGGGTGATGGGCACACCCGGGGTATCACAACCCAGCCTCTGCCATGTCATTGGTGTCCTGTTCTGTCCCCATTAGTCACCACGAGAGCACCGTCTGCCACAGGGACACATGGAAGCATCCCAGTGCTGGCATTTGTGTGATGTCAGTCATGCAGGGAGTCCTCACACCAGCTGCCATATGACTGAAATTTCATTTTAAAAATTGGATATTTGAATTAAAAAGTGATCATTTTGGATATTTCAGCACTTCTGGACATTTTTATCAGTGCAACTACTGTCTACGATTAAGCAGCTCCCGTTCTCCAGTTGTTTGTTCCCTGCTTTGGTCATTGAGGTGTTCCAATCTGAGCACTCCTGTTGACGTCAGTGACAGTGGTGGCACCTGCAGTGATAGCACCTGGGTTCTCCACAGCACTTCTTTTTTGTGTGGTGGCAGGTTAGGGTGCTATGGGTAAAACATCCTATTTGTGGCAGAATTGTTTGTGGTCTTTGTTATGGCACTGTCAGGTTGCAACGGGAAGGGAGGTTTTGCAGGGCTTTGTCAAAGCAGCAGCCTTGGAAGTCAAAAGTATATTCTTCATTATAATGAAACAGAAATAATGAAGGCTGGAGGCAGGTGTGTAATTCAAAAAGCGTGTTGTCAGAGACAATAGCAAAAAAGGAAATCAGTGTTTCTACAGCTCCTGAGATACGTTCTTTTCAGGCAACCAGTGAATTTATCATTCTTTATATTTCTAAAAGATGGAGGCTAGCTGTGCATTCCGCTCTCAGATTAAACAGTTGGCCCACTTGTGTTCCAGATTTTGAATGTTGCTGGTGAGTGATGTAATCTGTTTGCTTTAAGTAATATGTTTACTTGTCTGCATTTATGTTGAGTGGGCGGCTTTTTATGTTTATTCCTCATTTTCATTTTTTGAAGCCATTTGAAGATCTGCTGGGTAGCAAATTGCAGATTATCTTTCCCCTATGCTTCTCTCTGCACCTCTGTTAAAAAAATAATAATAATGTAATCACATCTTTGCTAGTGCATCATGAATTTTGTTGATCTTACACAAACACAGAAAACAGGTAAATGAAAGCAGGTGTAGAAATAATGTGTCTCAAATGCATTTCACATTTTTTTGAAAATTAATATTTGATTTTCAGACTTGTGTAGTACATGCAAAATACATGTTTGATTTCAGTCATACTGAATCATCTGAATCACTAACCTATGGCAAAAGGAGATGCAAAGTTGAGCGTCCCAAGATTTCTTTATTGCTCACATGTCATGCACTTGAAATAAAATTATTTGAGGTTGTACTCCGCAGAGAGCCTTACTGCCATCCAGAATGCATAACATTTTGGGAGTTTCGTGCCCTCTGGTCTTGCCCTGAATTAAGGATGTAATTGTATAGGAAGAAATCTGTAACTGTGTTTTTTAATTGGCAGGCAAGCTTTGGGTTATTTTTCCTAAACCACATGCTCTTGGCATCAAGGCCAGCCGTTGTAGCAGCTCACAGCTGACAGAACTAGGTGTGTGTGTGTGGTGGCTTTACTGCATGCTCATCTCCGTGCTGGCACATTCCTGTGAGCCACAGGCTGAAATGCTGGGGCAGTGCTGGCCCAGCCTCACCACAGGCAGGACTTCCAGCAGATGTGGCTTCCTTCAGGCTCAGGTAAAGAGATCCTGGGATGGATCTGGCACCCATCCACCAAAACTGGTGCAGTGTGCAGTCTCTGGTAGCACACTGTTTGATGAGCACACAGCAGTGGCATTGTCCCATTTTGGGGTCATCCCACTGTGGAGACTTGGCAAGCAGGACAGGACTTGTCTTTGGGCAGCCTGGGGGAATACCAGTGGGGGCACCACAGCGGCACCCCCTGCGCCCTGGTCCCACTCTTACCCACAGGCAGGGACCGGCTGTCAGCAGGAGGGCGGCCGTGGGGTGTTCTCAGCCTCCTCCTCCTGCTCCTCCTTCCCAGCCTCATCAGGCTTTTCTGATGTTTAGTGTGAAATGGTGTTGGCTCCCTTCTCTCCTAACATTAGCCGTATGTTCCCCCTTCCCAGCTCATCAAGACTTTAGGAACAGGACTGACCCTTGTGAGCTGTGGTGGCTCCTGTGCCCTGGCCGCAGGCTTGGAACATTGATCGTGTGTTCCACTGCTTTTCTTGTCTCCCTCCTCCCTGCCCACAGCCCAGTGAAAGATGGTGTGAGTTAGAGAGAGTGTCTGCATTATTTGTTTAAAGGACTGACAAGCTACCACCCTGCTCAGGAAATCTGGTTGATTGCACATTTTAAATGAGGCCTTGGTGATTTTTTTCAGTGATAGGACTGGTTGGTTTTTTCCCAGTGTTGCTAGGTAGAAGCAGGATCCACTTTGCAACCAGCCCTTCAGTCATGGATTCAGACATTCCTTCCTCTTGTCCAGGTGAAGGGGGAAAATTTGAATCAAAGATTTTCAGGTATTTGTGATACAGAAACTATATTTAGTCTGTTGCAAAGTAGAACCATGATTCCGCAGCAGCGTAGAGGACTTTCACCTGAGGTACATGGGCAGAACTGTTCAGATCAGAGTCTTTATCAGAAAGGAATGACTAAAATCACAACTTTTGATGTGCATCAGCTTTCTTGGACTAATACAAATATTTCACATTCACTTCAGCTCAGGCACACAAAGTAAATAACTGCATATTTTAAGAATGCTGCTGTTAAAAATCAACATTGAAACAAAAAAGAAGAAGCTTTAATCAACCAAAGTGTAAAAATTAAGTGGGACAAAAAAATGAAGTGCATAATATTTTCCCACTAGAACAGCAAAATTTGAGATTTGCAGTATTTGAATTTAGGTAGGAAGAGCTAGCATATAATATGCCTTCCATTTATACTGATGTCAGGAAGAACTGATATTAAATGTCCTAAATGCTGTTTTAAAACTAATTATATGCAGGTTAACTATGCTGCTGTTGTCCCAATTAATTTTCAGTAAAGGCTTGTTAAATTCTCAGAATTCAAATGCTTAAAATCAAGTATAGACTTGTGAGCTCTCCTGTCACAATTTACGACACGCACCCGGGCAGGTTGAAGTGAGGTAAAGAAGGAAGGCCAGTTTATTATGATTTGGGGTTTTTATAGGATTTGGAATTCGATCAAGGATTGGAGGACAGGAGGAACACCTCTCTGACCTCAGTGGTCAATTCAGCAGTCCATCACAGAGAGGTATGAAAACAATCTACTTGTTTATGTTACATGTGTGAGAAACATCAGTTCAAGAATGTAAACAATCAGAAGGCTTTTGAATCAGGGCGACACTCTCCTAGTCCCTGTGTTCTGTTCCGTGTCTCAGGCATGTCGCAGGCTGTGAAAACACTTGAGCAGCACCCACTGTGGTGCTGATCACATTCCTCCTGGCCTCCTGCCTGGCAGCACCTGGGCAAGAGGTGCAGCTCCAAGGTGTATGAAAAAATCATATTGCTAGAGACTCTAAATTTAGTAGATATGTAAGAAAGTTTTGTTCATTGCAACAGCGTACTTAAAATAAGAGTTGCTTTTTGGTAGCAGTGAGAGGGGTTTTTCTATTGGTGTGGTATCTGTGTAAGGAAAAAAAAGGGGGGGGAAATGCCTAACAAACAAACAGAAAAGAAACCAAAACCACAGAGACCAATGATCAAAGTATAAATAACTATATCTTTAGCATTGTAGGAGGTGCTTTTGACCCCACCATTGAAGTGTCAATTGCGGTTATACGGCATGCACAAAATAGAAAGTAAAAAATAATGAGAGAAAGATCAAATATACACTATTTTTAAAAACTGTTTTATTTTATTTATTAATGGTAAAAAAAGCATTTTCTTCCCATGCTGCAGTGGAATACCCTCCCTGCTCCTGGGGAGTCTGCACCCCACTGTTGAGCCTGCTGCGCCAGTATACACGGGAAACAGATGAAATTGGGGTCTTGGATTCATTTTGTCTCCTTGCAGCCTTGAGAGATTTTTAAACAAGCCAAAACTGAATTCTCTCACTGAGAATTGTTATTTTCTGATTATAGAGAGAACATTTCCATTTCCCCACTTTTCTTTGGAAAGAAGAAGAAGAAAAGAGAGTGACATCTTTTCTGCTGTGGTCCTTGTTGAAAAGGCAGAACTGTTTTAGCCAGTGAGATTTAGGAGTTCTTTGGCAAGGTGACTTCATTTTTCATCACCTCAAAATAGTGCCTCTAAATACAGAATATGTTTCTGCAAAACTGTTTTCTATTGCAAGCAGAAGACTGATGTTGAGAACATGTCCATTCCAGTTGTTTTCTGTTCCCAAGAAAAGGGTGTATTTTTCATGTGAAACAAAGTCACACCAAAAAATTAGCACTGCAATGGAAAAGGACATGGTGTACTTTCTCATTATCTGCAGCATTACAATATCCACCCCATAGGGCCCAACATAAGACCAGTCTCAAGACATGTGACTTCAGGCACCAGATGCTGGTGCTGTTTTGTTTGGTGCTTTTATGTTCCAAATACCTACAGTCCTTTGTGGAAGTTTGAGAGCAGAGCCTTGTCTGTGCTAGGACCCACCAGTTTTCTGTGGTAGTGACTCTTGGAAGACCAACTCGCACCATCTTGGTACGTGCTTTACAAGCCATGACCAAGGTATTGAGAAGATCTTTCAAACGCTTCCTGCTGTAGAAGTGTTTCAGGGGTGGACTAAAGGATCTGCCTTTGGTGGTAAGGTCATACAAACCCAGGAAGACCAAATGAGAGCAGAGTGCTTACGCTGGAGCTTTCTTCTCACAGAGCATCTGTGCTGTTGCACATCCTCAGATGCATCAGCATCTTGTTTCCAATCACTGTCAGGAGTGCTGTGTCACTGCATCACTCCTCTCTTTTCTTGGAAAGCTCAAGTTTGAAGAAGACTTAATGTGTAGAGGCACCCAGGTGCATGGCAGATCAGGAGATTTCTTCAAATGGATTGATAGCAAATCTGTGAGGTGGTGTTAATTTCTGTTACCCAGATTGGAACCTCCTGCTTATGATTCCTACTGCTATAGTCATCAGGAGGACCAAAATGGAAAACTAGGAATTTTACCCACTCTATGTCTCCATATTGGCATCAGCTCAAACTGCAGTTCTGCTCTCAGAGTAATGCAATTTTCCACATCCTGACTCTGACCAGGCTCTTTGGGAGTCCTTTAGACTGGAGCTCATTCGAGTCCTCCCAGGAAAGGATGAAAGTGCTGAGAACTGCCACCTTCAGAGCTGTTTTGGGTCTGTCTCCTCCCAGGCACCCTGTGGTGGTCCTCCTTGTGTTCCAAGAGCTGGGAGCCTGGTCTGAGTGTGAGGATGGGAAGAAATCACCAGAGCTGGGATGATTTAGTCTGCCTTTGCCCAATGGGCCATTTATCAGCATGAAGGAAAGTTGAACCAAAATTCTGGCCCATACCCAAAGACTGGCACTCAGCCTGCATTGAAATGTGATTTATTTTTTCCTGGGTTAAAGATTTTGGGAATTTCAGAGAAAAAGTTAAGATCCCCAATTAAGCTTGACGAATTTCAGATATTCATCTACATCAATATTATTCCAACTCATGGATTATTTTCCTATTTTATTGTTTATGGCAGCATCAAGAGACCCGTGCTGTTTCTCCAGGATGCAGCTACTGGTGAATGGTTTTAGGTTTGTGATTCAACTGAAGCATTGAATTTCCAAGAAGCAATTAATTTCCAAGAAGCTTTAAATCTGGATTTCATTGCAGGGAGACACGTCACATTGTTGGCACATACCTTACACAGCTTCTTTTAGCCACAGGCACTTTGGCAGATCAGACACCACAAGAGCAAGGTTCTGTGGACTTTGTTGTCTCTTTTTTTATTTCTNTGAGCTGATTAAGAGGTGAAGGTTCCCCATGGCTGTAGAGCCGCCACAGCCCTGGCCCCCACCATGACCTGCCTAGGGAAGGGCTGTGCAGCCCTGACAAAATCACAGTCATTTAAACACAGAAATAGTCTCTGTGATGCTGAATCAGTCCTTGGCAACCTATTGATCCCATAAGGCGTCTCAGGATATCTCTGCCGCTGGAGCTCAGGCCTTGCAGACCTTACGGCCTTGCATGCCCAGGCCATGGCCATGCTCCCGAGCTCCATGTCTGTATGTCTGTCTGTCTGTCTNTATGTCTGTCTGTCTGTCTGTCTGTCCATTCTGCAGAGGCTTGTTGGGCATAGGTCTGCAGCAACTCAATGTGTTACCACAGCAAATGCTGCAGACACTTTGTCAGATGAATGACACTAGAAACTGAAAATTATTATTCCTGTTTTGAAATTATAATTGTATCTCAAAATGGGAGGTTTTATGATTCACTTAGACCAGTCTAAGACCTTTTTTGGCAGTAACAAACCCTGAAATTTCCCTTTATTTTATTACTGTACTTTTGGTTTTATCTGTTTTCATTTTCTCACATGTAATTCTGACTTAGTATTTATTATTTTTCTCTTCAAGGATTGCTGAAATCTAAAAGGTATTTCAGACAACTCAATCAAATAGCTAAAAAGGGTTTCTCTTCAAAGTAAAGTATTATTCCCTTTTCAGTTATATAGAAAATAGTCAAAAAGTGAAATCTTGATGCACCCGATGAGAACAATAGATTTGTGTTCAGCCTTTCCTTCTCTAAATTAGAAATCACAGTATAGACAATGGGATTTCTAAATCATATATTATACCTTATTCTCTGGTGGGAATAAAATGTTCATGTTTGCCTCCTTTTCTCTGTTTAACTTTGACTGCTGTGAACACTAGGAAGAATAACCCTGCAGCTTTTCTTTCTTTTTTTTCTTTTTTTTTTTTTTANTTCCCCGGGGTGAAACAAAGGTTAACTGAAATTTCCTCTGTTGTGTACCTGAACGAATCAGCAGTTTGAGAAGGAAATCCCATTGATGGGCAAAGAGAGTGACAGGCTCTATTTAAAGAATTCCCCCGACTGTGTGGTAGACCAACCATGCCATGAATTTAACTGTTCCTGTGGTCCCCATACTTGTACCCACCAAAAAGAGAGAAAAACCTACTTTGTTCTGCAAATGTTGCGCTAAGCTTTGAAAATCATGAGCCGCTGAGTTTTGTGAATTAACATGGCCAGCAGTGGCCAGTGCTGAAGGAAGCAGTGTTACAGCACAGACAGAAAACAGACAGGAAATTATGCATACTTACATAATGGAAAGGGCACCCTACGTGTTCATGTTTAGCATGTATCCCTGCATTTCAGCAGTTTGGTGGTACACATATTCCACAAAAATATGATTTACAGAATTGTCTTTTGCTTTGTTCACTGCACATTTTTATTGCCACTTGGTACATGAGGTGCTTTACCCACACAGAGCTGCAGGAATAAATGGAGCTGAGGGTGACACAGAAGAGTGCTGCAGGTGTGTGGAGAGGGCGCAGGATGGGTTGTTGCAGAGGTTGTTTGGGGTAATGGGGCCAAAGTATGGTATCAGGGACCTGACTCCCAGCAGAGTGGCAGGATGCACCAACACTGCAGTGATTTCTGTATTTATTAATGTCTGCTTTAACACCAAAAATACGTGTCTACCTGGTTAGGTGCTCTTGGCTCCATCTGTGTTGTGCACCGTGGTCTGTGATGTCCCTGGAGTGGCCATCCCCCAGCCACGGGGCCCTATCTGCAGACACACTGCAAGGGGATTAGAGCACCAGTCCTACCCCAACTGCCAGACCTTTCCTCTCTGGCAGTGATGGTTAAGTCTTCCCCCATGGGTCATAGCTGCTGAAGTTTGTTTAAAGTAACTTTTACAGCTCCTGGCAGGGGGGGTTTCCCACATTTGCAGGGCTGCTCAGAGGTGTGTGAGTTTCTTTTCCTGTTTGAACTCTGGTTTGCTTTTGGCCAACTCTGCCTTTGCTTCAGTCAAGTGCTTACATTTTAATTGATTTCAAAATGGGTTGAGTATTGTTTGTTGGATTTTGTGATGCCTTTCAAAAATGGCAGATAAAGGTTGCTAAAAATAAAGCATTGCAGGGATTTCTCTACTGCCAAAATGTGTGCGCATTACTGGCACATACATAATTTTAGGTATGAAGGGGAGAGGGAAGAGAGTCTTTTTTTGCCATGAGAAAATGTCTCAAATTGAACTTCTGTCAACAATTCCATCGACTGATTTCCCTGCGGGAGTTATGGATCTCTTTTAAAGCTGTCTTAAAGAGATATTGACAGGTATTCCATTAAACAGCAGGTGTTTTGTTTTTAAGTAAATCGTCTCTTTGTTATCAAGGAAAAGTTGAGAAATCCCTAGAAATGTCTAAGAAAAACACACCAGGGTTGTGTGTGGTGCTGTTTCCCTCCAAGGGGCTGCTGTGAGCAGCTGGGGTGTGCAGAGGAGTCTGCAACCCCATGGCCACCGAGTACCTCCTGCGGGGAGAGGTCCCTGCTGGGATGAACCTGGAGCTGCTGCAGTGGAAAGTTCAGCCAGCACAAGCAGGACCAGCTTCTTCTCCACGGTGTCTGGTCAGCAGCAGGCCAAGTGCCCAGTGGGATGGGTGTGGGGGCCATGCATACACACATGTACACACATAAACATGCACAGACTCACAGACAGGCCGTGCAGACACACACACACACACATTTATCTGTACGCTCCTGGAATACTCTGCTGGAAGGGAAGGATGTACAGTGTGTCCTGGTCCACAGGCACCCAAATTCCTGTGCTTTACAAAACCTGGTGTCAGGAGGCCACCTCGATTTCTGTTTTAAGACAGTGCTTGGCTGCTGCGCTGGCGTACTGTCCTTCCTTTTTCTTTTGTGAGAAGGGCTACTTGGGCACAGAAAATGTGAAACTCACATAGCAAGCTCCATTACCGTAAGACTTGAATCACATCAGGTGATAATCACATAATCAGGAATTTTCAGATGTATGCAGTAAGTCACAATGTGAAATTCTTACAGATTCAGTGATTTTTAGGGATTTTAAGGCTTATAATTTTAAAATGCTCTTCCAGCATTTTAGCAGCAGAAGCTGTGTCCTGGCATGGTAAATACTGTTCAGAGATATGTCTGAAATAGTCCTTGCCATGGAGATCTTACAGTAGAATATAATTAGAGTTTTCTATTCTGTAATATGCTATATTAATTAGCAGTCAAAATCCAATTTTTAAAGCCCAGCTTTGAAATGTATTTGCCCTTCAGGCCTTGTATCATTGTGCCTCAGCTTGAAGTGCCCTGTTTCACTGGGCTGATCATAAAATAAAATAAATAAAATACATCTTGTCACGTATTTTCCAGTTAGAAGGAAGGGGGAACATGACCACTTGCCTTCTTCTTTTGGGAAATTTAGTGTTTTATTTTCAAAGTGTGATGACATGCTCTGCAGCTTCTCTGTTGTTGAAGAAGGTGATGACAAACTCTTGCAGGGCCGGCACAGCTTGCGTAAGGATGTGTTTTCTCCCAGCCTTGATGAGTGAAACACGAGTGTGATTTTGGGGTGGGTCACAGCCCATGCCCAGCAGTGCCTTGCCCTGCCTGGCCAGGGCAGTCTGATCAGCTGCTGGGGTCCCTGGTGGAGCAGCACAGCAGATAAGGAAATTTTGTGAACCGTTTATTGTTTATTCTGAGTCAGTGTTTTGTTCCATGGAAGCAGATTGTTCCTCTGGGCAATTTCAGGTTTTGACTGCTGGTCCTCCTTCTCCCTCCTCCCCTCCTCTCCCTGTCTGGGATGAAAGAGGGGAGGTTTGAATGCACATTGAACAGTGGTCCTAAATCTGGCTTCACCCCGAGCGCTGCTCAGAAATTTACATTTTCATGCTGGTGGAAGGATACATGTGAATCTCAATGATCTTTCAAAATTTTCTTTAAATAAAAGCAAAGCTGTTGCTCGCCATTCATCCCATTGTGCAGGGGCAGAGGACAGCCAAAATGTGGTACTTGATAAAGGGAGAACCTTGTGCAGGGCTTCCATTTTCATATAAATGGTGTATATTTTACATCCTCTTCTTCCCTGATCTGCAGTTTGACAATACCATTTTCTCAAAGTATAAGTACAAGAACTTTATACAGTAAAGTCTCCTGTGTTTTTTAGTATAGAAATATATATCATCATAGTACAGGAATTCATTCTAATCTTGGAATAGAAAACTTAGCATAGAAATTAATATACTCTTGTAAAGGAGATAGCATTTAACAAATGAAGATGAAGATTAAAAGCAGAAATATATCAAAGATGTTCTTGGTTTTATTTAATTCATAGAAAGCTTTAGTAAGTAAGTAACTTAAGTACGTTTCATATATGCAACTTCTTCACAGAAAAAGGGGGAAATCTTGACAGAGATTTTCTGAATAAGTCTTCGAACTGCTATATTCTGAAGACTAAAAATAAAACTAAAGCAAATGCAAAAAAATAAAGCAATCACAGCCCTTCCTTCAGGAAGAAATCCACCCTCTGTGTGCATGCCCACCTTAAAGAAAGCATGAAATGCTCTGATGTGGTACTGGCAATGGCCTTGGAGGACATCAGGTGTAGGTGTCGTGCCAGGCTTTGTGAGGGTTGCAGCTCCCAGCAAACAGCGTGTGTCGGCCCAAAACTGCCCTGTCAGCCTCAGGTCGTGGTCTGTGGGGTGGGAAAGCATCATCCTCGGGCAGCCCAGGGGGTTGGGAACCCAGCTGTGGTCCCTTATCCATTCTGTGTTGATTTGGGGTGCCAGCTGCCCACCTGCCCCAGGGCAAAGCCACTGCTGCACCCTTGGGGGAGGCTGCCCCACCTGAGGCTGTGTGACGAGGAGGAAAACGAAGGTGGTGAGGGCTGCAGGCTACAGAGAGCGTGGCATAAGGGGACCCCAACGTGCCAAGGTGTTGCTGCTGCTGAGTGAGCCAAGGGAACAGCCAGGACAGTGCAGGAGTGGCCAGGAACCACCCACAGGGCACTGGGATTGCCTGCAGGACACACTAATTCACCCAAATAAGCAAACAAAATCAGAAGGAAGAGGAACTATCTGTCAATTTGATGAGAGTTTTGTGATTTATTTTGTGCTCTAGAACGAGGCAAAACACTGTGGTCAGTGAGAAATATTGTTGTGGATTTTTCTGTGTGTCTCTACAGCAGGATTTCACTGTGGTTGCAGAAACAAAACTCTCTGTAAGTGTTTCAGTCTGAAGAATTTATTGTGTGTGGAAACAAAGCCTTATGCAGTCTATTGTGAACTAGAATTAACTTTTAGATCACCAAACAGATTTAGTAAAGGGAAATTTTGTTATAATATTTCATTCAGCATTAAAGCTCTTATATTTATTTTCTGAGTGAAGCAGTTTTAGCTTCTTATATTAGGAGTATTTGAATCATTGTATCATGGTTTTCCCCTGTGAAGCTGGGGATTTTGACAGTGAAGAAGAGAAACTTGCTTGGTTTGCCCTCAGGAAGGACATGCCTAGTGATTAACAGGAGTTAATTCGCTGGTAATTTTGATCTGTGACCATTCTGCATGTGCATTTCTGTGCAACACGGCATTTGTGGTGCTGACTGCCAAGGCAGAGCTTTGAATTACAAATACCTTTTTCTTTATGAATTAATTTTCTAAACAGGCATTTAAGCCATAAATAATGCACTCAAATATGACAGTGTTTCTTTACTTTTAATGATCAGGCCTCAAAAGGCTTGATTTTCTCTTGAGTATACCCACAACTCGCTCCTGCCATGGGGCACTGATGTGTCATTGTCCCGTTCATGCTCCCTGTGATCCCAAACGATGCTGGGGTAACAGAGCAGGTGGGTGCTGGAGTTCTGGCAATGGCAGTCACTTTGTGTGCCAGTACTGAGGTTCATACATCATTCACATCACTTTTTTAACTGGCCAGTTAGTGCATTATCAATGTTTTGGTGACAGTCATTGTCATAAGAAAATGTTGAAAATGTTTAGGATGTTGTTCAGGTGAGAACATGCGGTGTGAGTCCTGGCTGCTGAGTGAAGAGCAGCAGTGTTGTGCTCTAAAGCACCCGAGTGACATACCTTGCATCCTGATACTACATCACATGCTTCGTGCAAAATTGCTGATTTTTCAGTAAATGAAGAGGAAGACATAAAATTGTAGGTGATATAATTTTAATTTGTAGTCACCCACCTTTTTATGGAAATGAATAGTACAATCAAAATTGGAGAAATTTTTGCTGTCTGTAAATCGTGATGATGTTGTGATTTGTGTTAGTTGACCTGGATGCTTCAGGTTCAGATGCAGGATCAGGATGGGACAGCTTGCATTTAAAACTTTGCAAAGATGCAGGATTGATTTGCATACAGGTTGTAATGCCTGCTGTAAAGTACAGGTAAGGTGAGCACCTGCGCTGACGTGGATCCTCCTGCAGCGGAGAGGAGCTGCTGTGGGAGCACAGCTGTGTGTGCACAGCCAGAGCGCTGAGCCGTGTTCGCATGCAGAATTTTTAACAGCTCTAGCTGCATCCCTATTCCTTTAGCTTATTGCCCTTTCATTTCCTTCTTGGTTTGTTTCTTTTCACTCCTGCCAGCCCAAAGGCTGCATGTGAGAAGGTTTTGGTGTGACAGTCGATAATTCAGTGTGTCCTCCTGATTTATTGCACATTACCAAACCCTGTTTGAAAATAGATTTGCTCAGCTTACAGTCAGGGTGTCTGAGGTTATGCTCAGTCGTGTTGGCACACAGCAGTCAGGATGCAGGGCTGCAGACACAGACTTGGTGAATTTGCAAGGAGAAAAAGTGTATGCTCTGCAGTAACTTGTTGTTCCGTGCCCTCCCATGCTTGCAGCCTCTGAGCTGGAGCTGGGCATCTCCACAAACGCAGGCAGGGACAATTCCAATGGCTGGAATCAGGACTTCTGGAGCCCATACCTCTGGAAGAATTAAATCCCCACCTGAATTTAAACCCCAGGGGTCAGAACAAGAGTGTAGTCTCAGAAAAACTCCCAATAGGTGGACATGTGCTAATAGTCAAGTGAGGCAAATTTGGTGCCCAGTGGGTCAGTAGCTTTCCTTTACCAAAGATGAAACTAGTTTCTCTGCTTTAGTACATCAAAATCTGTTAGCAATTTCAGTAACTGCAGTAGTCATCATCATGTTGAATATATTATAGAAAAATATTAATATAAATTAAATATAAATTTTTTTTGTTTGTTTTCCAGGAAAAATTGATGTGAACTGGTCCATCTCGCATAAAGACTTAGAGGTAAATAAAGACAAACAAATTTTTCCATCATTCTTTATTTTGTTGCTTTTTAACAAGCAGAATAAACTAAATGGGATTGAAAAACCCCTCTGTGGTGTCTTTGTGGGATGATTAGCAGTGTCCTCCCACAGGAGGAAGGAGTTCTTGAGTTGGGGCTGGCATAAAGGCAGGAAGGGACAGGGATGCCAAAAGCTGGAGTGCTTCCACAGGCTGTGCAAGGTGGACATCAGCTCTTCCTTCCTGGTCTCTTTGGAGCCTCAGAGCTGTTTTGGGGCAGCCTGGTCCCCTTCCCAGGCAGCACTGGGAGGCAGCAGAGTGTGGAGCCTTCCTGGGCTTGGTGCAGGGGCAGTGTAGGGACACTGCAGCCTGGACTTCCCAGGCAAGGTGCTGAAGCTTCCAGCAGGAGTGAGCTTCAGCTGCTGTGTCCAACTTCTTCCCTTTTTCTTGCCAATGTCCAGTACAGATGGTACAATCGAGTGACATTAACAAATTCTTTCCCTGAGGAGAAATGGTATTTTTATACCTCTCCTGTTCACTCATCAAAAATTTCATGTGCTTTTTTTTAAACTTGTGATGTTTACTAGGCAATGACAGTTGTAGATAGGATTTTCAATTCTGACTGCCTGCACAGAAAGTATGTGTGAGGTCACTGGGAGAGAGACAGTTGTTTCCAGCTTCTCTTTTTTTTTTTTCCTTTTTCCTTTTTAAGTCTTTCTTTACAATTGCAAATTGCAGATTTCATCCCGACTTGTAGAGCATTGTACTTTGTCCAAGCAGTTTGCCTTAATGTGTGCAAGGGAATATGTTACATAGTAACTTGCATTTGCAATGGATGTTCATTATATTTGTGTTCTGGAGAAAATTCAGTTTGTCATGACATAGCACAGTGAGTAAAAGTATCTTGGCTAATTGAGGGAAAGCTCAACAACTGCAGTTTTAAATAGCAAAAAAGAATGCCCTGAAGTGGAAGTTCAAATGAGAACTTTTCTTCCAGACAATGCAGGTTTCTCTGTAACAGAATTACCCATTCCAAACCTGGATGTGTAAATCGTACATGTGAAACATTAGATTTCTGCTGGATCACTGCCAGCAGTGACCTTTATAATTCCCAGTTCCCAAAGCACAGAATCTCAAGTGGTAAATGCATTTCTCTCTCTGTTTCACCAGGCACAGATCTCCAACTATGCGGGCGTGAGGCACAGCAGCATGCGGTACTACACAGCTGACAAAAATGTTACTTGTAGGAACTGCCACAGACCAGGACATTTGTCCAAGAACTGTCCCACTCCAAAGGTAAATGCAATGCTTAAATCACTTGAACATTCAGCTGTTTTCCTAATATACCTTTGTGCTTGCTGTTAGAAGCATTGTTTCAGTGGTTTATCCTTTCTTTGAAGCAGTGCTCCGTGTTGCAGGATAGCTTGTACAAGGTCAGTTTACTGTATAAAATTATCCCTCTGTTTGGCAATGTCGTTGCTTTTATTGTTTTTATAAAAGAAAAATATGCAGAATTATATCATATAAGATCATATTGAATGGTTTGTGAACGTAAGAGATGTAAAGATTAATTTTTTCCACCCCCCCTGCCATGGGCAGGAACAACTTCCACTAAACTATGTGGCTGTAAACTGAGAAAAAAAAATCAAATGCCAAAAAAGAAACATCTTTTTTTTATATGGTAAAACAGTTGGTAAGTGTAAAGTATTTTTCAATTGTACTTTCAACAAGGAGAATCTATGGAATCAGAAATACAGCCTTAATAAATGAGTGAAAGCAGAAGGTATAATGAGCCATTATGTGAACAGTGTTAAAAACCATGGACAAGACAAAACTGGAGCTAACTTTAAGAAGCTCAGATAGATGCCAAATATTCCAAAAGTTTGTCCTGTGGTTAGGGGTTTAAAAGTCAGTCAGTACACTTCAAGAAGTGGGAGCCATTGCATGACAGCCTGGATTTATCAACCCCCACGGCAGACTCTGTAAAACTCTCGGTCCTTAGGCTGGTACCCACGAGGACACTCAATATGACAACATACACTCACTCAGTGGAAAAACTGGCTTTACAGAAATACAGGTTTGGCCTCAGAATAGCTATCTGCATGTTATATTTGTCACTCCAGGTGACAAATTTTGTGAGAAATTTTGTGAGTCATAAAGCTGTACTGGTGAGTCCCGATGGCAGCTGAGTGCCCCCCCAGCTACCCCCGACACACCCCCGTGTGGGGGCAGCAGAGCTGGAAGGATGTATGAAATGTTGTCACTTAACACGACTCTATTTTTATTTCTCCACAGAAAGTTCCCCCATGCTGTCTGTGTGCAGGAAGAGACCATCTGCAGCACAGCTGCCCAGCACGTTTCTGTCTGAACTGCTGCTTGCCCGGGCACTATTTCAAGGAATGCCTGGAGAGAGCCTATTGGAACAAGCACTGCAACCGCTGTGACATGAAGGGCCACTATGCTGATGTGAGTATGGCCTTGGCACAGAGATCAGGCATGGTTTGGTTTGGCTCTGTCAAAAACTGAATTTGCAATGGCTACAATCTCTTCATATTTCTTTAATTTTACATCGTGCCTATTTGTATAAGCATATGAAAATGTTATATTTAGTCATTGCTCTACACTACCAGAGTTTTCATGGAGAATGGTTCAAAGAAAACAAACCAAAGCATTGTCAACACTTGGTCTTTAGTTTGGTTCAGTTTAGCAGCCAGGGACAAAAATGTCCTTTTTCCTGGGGAATGAAACACGTAGGTGGGTTGAAATCAGGAGACGCAGTATCTGCGAGTGTACCAGGAAGAAGTAAAGAGTAACTCTGATGCATCAGGAGTTCCAGATCTTTGTTTTTTTCACTATGATCAGATATTAATCAGTGAAAATACTATTAGAGAGAAGCAGTTTGAAGGCTTTGGGTTTGACAAGATCTAAAGTAAAATATAGAAGAAAATTAAAGGGAGAACGAACATAGTTGTCTCTTTATTTCATCTTGTATTATGTTATTGTGGTTTTATATGTCCCCAAAATTCAGTCCTATATGTAGCAGTCCAGCTTTTAGGATTTTTTTTCCCCTTGAATTAAACACAAAAAAGGATAAAAGGCAAACTGTGGTAATTTTGACATACATTCACACTTCAGTTTCTATGTGTAGATCTGGCATATGCGTTTGTTTTTCAAATACACCTGTGGAATTCTGTAAACACTGGACTTTTTAAAACTCAGAAATATTTGAATCTCTTTCTAAGTCTCTCGTTCCTGCTTTTATTTCTTCTATTTGGTCAAAGAGCATGTCACTGTGGTACATGAGATGTGCAAAGAACTACCAGCATATTTGGGAGTTGCTATTTCTTAGAATATTTTAATGTGTTCCAGATGTACTTTTGCTTATAACTTATGTGCTCACTATGCCTTTGCAGAATGTGAATTGTACATTTCTGCACCCTCATTCTGGTAGGCAATGAGACAAAATTGCAATCGGAAATGAAGCATCTTTTCTTTGCCAGCTTTTCTCTTTTACACACTTTATGACACCAGTTCTCATAAACTTATTTTCTTTTCTTTAAAGAATCATGAGTGTTGTATCATACAAGCATTTAAATCCTATCTGAGCCATGCAGGTTATCAGGAACATCACAGCATGTTTTTGCTGCTTATGTAGGTCCACCTTAAATCAGAAGGGTTTTTCCTTGAAACTTCAGGCACTTCTTGTGCACTCTTGCATGGGAGGTGTGAGGCTGCCTGTGTCATTCACCTGTGTGAATACAGGGTTATCAGAGCAGGAGCTCACCTGCCCAGTCCTCAGAGAGAGAGACAGCATGGCAGAGCAAAGGCAAAGGAGCCAAAACTAGCAGTAAATCTTCCCTGAGATCAGAGCAGGAAGCCTAAGAAGCCAAGAGGTGATCAAGTCATGAAAGGAACTCTAGGATGGGACAAGGTTGCTACTGATGGCCTAAAGGTATTTACATCTCTGATGTTCATGGCAGAAGAAACCAGGGATGTTCCCATGCTGAAACCTTTCTTTATGGAGGAGAGCACCAGAGAAGCTGTCAAATGGAAGAGAATATGAGAGTTCCTATGAACCTGTGAGTGCTACCAAAACTGGATAGCAACTGCCCAAAAGCTGCAGAGAAGCATGAGGGTGAAATGGCCCAGCCAGTGATGGTAACAGACACATTGTGTTTGATGCATGAGTGGTAACTGTCCTTGCTAATGCAAGGACAGCATGTAGGGGATGTCCCAGGGAGAGCTGGGGGTCCCACGCTGCCAGCTGCACATATGCACCAAGCCAGGGGGCAGGAACCATGGTGGTGGCATGTTGGGATGGGTGTATAAATATAATATACATGGAGTGATTCAAGACTGCTTTTGTAAAGGAAATCCCACTTCTCAGGAATCTCTGGAGTTCTTCAAAGGAGCAGGTTGACAAGCATGTGTGTAAACATGATCCAGTTGACATAGTCTACAAATTCCAAAGGGTGTTTTACAAAGTTCCTGACCAAAAGCTTTCAAGCAAACTAAACAGGCATGGAGTAAGAGGATAAAGGTGGGATATGCTAGTGTGACATGGAAAAGGGTGAACAATGGGGTGACAAGATTTGCTGAGAAGACTGAATTACTTACAGAGTCAGTGCTGTGAGCCAGCTGTGCAGAACTGCCCGAGAACTCTAAGAATCAGAGAGAGAACACAATAAAATGGCAGTTGAAATTGAGTGGCAATAAATGTAAAGTAAAATAATCTCATCATGGCATATGGAATAAGAGGGTCTGGATTTTACTGTTCAGGGCTCAGATTCCAGTTATGAGATATGATTCCACAAAAAATCAGTTTAGTCTTCACAAGCTGTAAAAAAAGAGCCGGTAAAATATTAGGAATCATCAGGAAAGCAGGAGCACATGGGCACAATTTTGGTCACTGTCTTCTGTATCCCTCAGCATGGCCACAACTCCTCAGCCTGCAAGGGAGATGACAGAGGGAAGGGTCTGTAAAGAGCTTCAGAATCATCTGTCATGGGAGACAGTGATCAGGGATCAGTTGTTCATCATTTCTTCCAGTACACCTGATGGAGGCAATAGAAGCCAGGTTGGGAAGAGACAGGACAAGGTGACTGTGCAGTCAGCAGCAGACCTGGAGGCTCCTTACTGAGGGATGCAGATCTGCTCTGCTTCCAGAGGAAATGGGAGCCATTCATGGAAGAGAAATGACAGAATCCTACAGCACCAGGTTGGAAGGGACTTCATGGACCATCTCAGCATCATCCCCAATGTTTCTTGGCAACAGCATGGCCTACACAAGACAGCCCAGCCAAATCCTAAGAGTGTCCCATTCTGGGGAATCCACCACTTTCCTCAAGAGATGATTGTTCTCATGATGAAAAGTTTTCTCCTGTGTCCACCCAAGATCTCCCCAGGAGCATCTTGTAGCTATCACTCCTTGTCTTTCCCATGTGACTCCTTGTAAAACAGGGAAATCCAGATCTTCTTGTTATCAAACATATGTTATGAAATGCTCTGGATGCCCAAAGGAAGTTGTAATTTGTCTTTCTCAGCAAGTTTACTCCCTTTTACTGTAACACAGAGGGTACAGAACAGGCGCTTGTGCACAGTCTGTCAGATTGACTTTCCAGTTTGGTCCAGAAGTGAATGTGAGGCAGTTCAAGTGCTTCACCTAGTTTGGTTAGGAAACATTCAAAGTTATTTAAAACACTTCAGGGTCATACATTTATGATCTGCTAGATCAGTCTCATCTCCTGAGACAGCACTGAGAATATACAGAGTCTTCTAACTGGAGTTACATTGGAAGCAGCGTGGCCTCGCATGGTTTCTTTGGAAGGGTCATCAGAGGAGCTGCTTTTGGCTGATTCAGTGACAGTCAGGTGGATGTCATGAGCCTTGTGGTTGGTGTGCAGCCTCACCTGCCAGCAGCAGGGGTGGGAGAAGGACTCCATGAATAGGGGATGTAGCAGGGAGCAAACAGAGGGGGCAATGTCTCCCTGTATACCTGGGAAAACCAGCATGCGAGTGCTTGGTGAGCTGGAAGGGCTCTCCCAGGAGCTGGCAGACAGCAGTGCCCAGGTGCTTGATGCGCTACAGCCATGCTGTGTCTGATGGCCCCATCCAAATGCCCAAATAACCTTATTGTCAGCACTCCTTCCCATGAACCAGCTGGGTGCTTCAACTGGCATCTTCTCTGCATGTTCTGACAACTTTCTGGACGTGCAAACCACCACTGGCCTCTTCACTCTGGGGAGGTTCCTTCTGCCTTTGTTGTTTCTGCCATACTGCGGTGGGCTGGGATGGAGCTGGAGGTGCTGGGATCATTCCACAGGGGCAGCTGGCGTCCGTGTGGCCCATTTCCCGTGGGCAGAGAGCAGGGTGTTTTCTCTTTGTCATGAGTTCCCCAGTGTCTTTCCCCACCCTTCATGCCTCTGGCTGTCCACATCCACCCAAGGGTGAGTGTACGGCCGTGCTGTCAACGGCCAGGGTGACACCAGCAGTTCCCAGCTTTGCCCGCCCGGCACCAGCGGCTGTCTGCACTGGCAGCGTGGGGAGAGGTCTCGACATCTGCTTGTGCAGGAGTGGTTTTGAAGGGAAGCATTGTGTGTTTTCCGCGGCAGTTCCCATGCGGAGGTGATGAAAAGTGTGTGTTTTGGCAAATCTTTTGTTTTATTGTGGTGGCTTGCAGCGGGGCAGCTCCAAGCAGCCGCTGCCTCTTTGACAAAGCACCAGAGGATTCTGTTAAAAAGTTGTGTTTAGTAATTGTAGTCGTCGTGTCAGACCATAACTGACTCGGAGCTGAAGGATTTTTGCGAGATGAGTAGCTATGCCAGCAGGGACCCAAGTCTCCTGGGCCAGCCGCGCTCTCATTAAGATTTGCCGCTAGCCGTGGCGGTGTTCGGCAAGTATGTGACGTGCATGCTGTTATTGTATGCTTGGCTTGTCAGCCTGCAGCTTTCTGACACTCACTTATGTCACTCTTTATTCAGAGACGAAGAAGCTTTTGATAATTTGACAAGACAAGCTCTTAAACGATCTAGGTCATGGCCTTCACTGTCTGTGATTGTGAACATATTTCCTGAAAGCCCTGTCACTCATCACAGCTACATTTTCTCCCGGGGAGCCGCGGGCCCGTCCCGGTCTCCTGTCAGCGCGTGCATTTTGGTTATTCATACGCCAAATACAGTAGTGGGGTTTTTCCTCGCCTTTGGCCGGCGCTCGCATGTTAGCGGGGCTAATCCGCTCCCCGCGCCGCGCGCCCCGCAGCGCCGCCGTCGAGGGCCCTCTCGGCGCGAGGCAGACGACCGGCCGAGGGGAGCGGAAAGGAGGAAAGGCCGCTTAGTGCCGGTTTTGTGTTTGCTCATTGTTGTGGAAATATGAGAACTGGTGGCAAGGGCCTCGTCTATTGAGCTCTCGAGTCCCGGTCTGCTGTCAGGGGCTGTTTGAGATTGAGTGTTTTATTTTCTTTGATGTTCACATTGGAGAATAGGGAAGTGGGAATTAAACAACAGATGCATTAAGCCGTTGTTCTGGTAAAACAATAATTAGCACCTGATAAAATTCAATATGGGTCAAAACGTGCAGCACCCACTCTCGAGTCTCCCATTATGGCGCCCTGCACTGGGTCAGCCTCGGGCACGAGTGGTCGCCCTTCCACGCCGAGCGGACGCGGGTTTGGGGGAACAGCGGCCCAAGGTGTTGGCAGGTGCTCCCCTCACCCCTGCGCTCCGCGGCCGCGCGGCGGCAGTGGCACTACCCTCTGGAGTAGGCACCTTTTGTGCTGGTACATCTAAATGCGAGTAAGGTCGGACCACTGGGGCAGGAAATAAATGCAATTTTATTTTAATGTAGTTCATCATGCTGCCGTAGTAGCTAGGTACCACGAGGGCTTTTCTTTAAACGAGGGCCGTTCATGGTTAAGTTCTTTTAAATAAATAAGGAAAATCATAGGGCTTGGCAGCGGTTGTGTTTGGCTATGCTCTCTTCCATAGCAAACCTCTCTGCTTCATTTAAGGAGCCAGTATTTGGTAGTAATTGTTAATCATAATATTTGTCATTCCACGATATAAGATGCAGACAATAACCCTGAGCTGATGCGAAGTAATGAGGTTCCTGTTTAAAAGCATCATCTCTAAAAAGCTGTTGTTTAACAGTGACCCCTCCTCAGCTGTTGTACCCCACTTCATAATGGTGAGCAGTATTACCCTAAGTGACCATCTGAATGAAGGAATATGCTTAGCCTTCCCTCACCACCTTCATCCTTGCCTTCTTTTGATTTTTCCTCGCCCTTAAAACATCCCTGAGGATAAAACCTACCTCTGGACAGCACCACGAAGAAGATGCTGGGGCTGTGCCTCTCCCAAGGTTTTGACAAGAGCTCTGCCAGCTGTGGTTCTCACTCAAAGCCACAGAATTTTGCTCAAATTGATGTCTTTGTGTCCAGAGCAGAAAAAATTCCCAACCAAACAATTATTCAAAAATAAAGTAATTTTGATGATGATTATTAAATAGCAGTCGTGTGAGTAAAGGTCATACCACAGAGTGGCATTTTGCCAGTATAGGACAACTCACTGATTGCAATTGTTCAACCATATTAGCCCGGGCACACTGTGGTAATCGAAAACTATCCAGAACTAATGTATAAATAAATGCCTGCTACCCCTGAGTCAGGCCAGCACAGCTGTCCTGCACAGCTGAAACCTCAGGTCTGAGGGAAATGCTGAGAGCTCTGGCACAATATTTTTACAGGCTACAGAGTGTTTATATGTTGCCTCTCTGAACCCTGGCTAAGTTGGGGAAGGAGGAAAATCCTTTTGTTTGTGCTCAAAGACAGCTTGAGTGTGTTCAAACTGTCAGATCCTTGGTGAGGAATGTGATGTCCTTCACACATTTCCTTTATAGAAATATTAATATAAAACTCGAATATTTACACACAATATTTGAGTAAGAGGAGAAATGTTGAACGATTACACAGAACAGATTGTAGATTTTTCTGCAGACAATTATGTTACTGGTGGAATGAATAATAAATAATATCATTTCCATCACATCTGGGAAAAACACACTGTATGTGCCACAGGGTGACTGGCAAAAACTTGGATTTTATTTTGAGAGATACTGGTTGTGGTGTGGGGTTTTTTTAATTAACATGCTCCATCAAAGTAAAAGAAAGCAAGAATTTGGGCATGAGTGAAAAATTTATTCGAAATCTAAAGAAATGTTAATAGTACTCATTTGCAAGTAGTCATGAGGCTTCAGTGTTTGAAATTGCAGCTGCAGCATATTATGGAGAAGCCGTGGAATACTAGATTTCTTTCTAAAGTACTTAAAATGAAGGTTGGCAAACCAAGTTGCTAATTGTTGAAATGAGTACGGAGCTATTCTAATAAGAGGGTAAATGTTCTAAAGAGAAGTGAAAGCCCTCCGCTGCAGTTGCTGTGCACCAAAAAGACAAAAAGTGCCACGATTTCCGTGTCTGTCTGTGGCTCAGGGGCCGTCAGAAATATTATACATTTTGTAAAAGTATTAAGAACCCCTGAGAGAGTGATCTGAGCCTTAGTGATCACGAACATGTTCTGATTTTGTTTTAAAGATCCACGTTTTCCTCTTTACCGTCTCTCATGTGTCCCTCAGGTCAATTGTGTCACTGCTCTGACTCAAAAACCTGCTCTGAATTTTTTTTTTTCAAAGGGCTGCACTTTGTGTGAAAGTCTGGCAATTAAAAAAATTAAAATTAAAAAAATCAAGCACAGCATTGTAAAAATAGCAACATTAAAGCAATCTGTTATGGTTCTTGTTTACAACTCATCTGACATGAGGCTGCTGAGGATTATTACATGTAACAATTATATTTTGATTAGGAAAGAGATACATACAAAAAAGATAAAATATTTCTGTTCCTACGTGAAAGGAAAGCACCTTGTTATTTAGTTTCTAGAATGTTATGTAAATTTAAAATATCAGAAAATGTAGAATTTAAATCCGCCCCTGTTTGTTTTGCAGCATTAATGCTTCCTACAGTCATGAGCACGCTGCTCTCCCAAACTTCTGCCCCTCGGAGAAAAAGGGCAGAGAGAAAACTGTTACTGGCTTTCTGACAATGGCAGGGAGTGTGTTAAACCAGTGTAAAATTCAATTAAACTGTCTAGCCGGGTTTTTGAAGCTGAAATGCAGACCCTTTCAGTTAAGCTTCTTATTTTCCTGTGACCGACACCAGTGGATACTGTGTTATGCCAAAACCAACAGGCTGTAAAGCACCTTGTTTCATGCTCCTAGCTGATCAATATTTTTATTTTCCAGGCTTGCCCAGAAATATGGAGGCAGTATCACCTAACAGTAAGTAGAAACACCTTTTTTATTTTCTTCTACACCCAGCCTATTTACTCCTCTGTGAACTGCTGACCATAAAATATAGATAAGCATCTTCTCTGAGAAGATAATAAACATCTGAAGAGTTTTTGAACTGAAGAAGGCGATGAAACACTGCCACTACTTTTTAAGCATCTTTAAAACTTCTGATTTCATTTTAATACTGTAATAATTAAATTAATGCTTTGCCTCTCTTCTCTCAGTGACCACATTTACACATAGAAAGAGCGTTAAATTTTAAGTTGGGATGCATAGCAGAAGCAGTAATCCCATCGCAGATATCCCAGATGCTGGTAATTAGTCGCTCTGTGTGACAAAGCTTTCTTTTTAGATGAGTGAAATAAATCTTAGTTACAATGGAGACATGAATTTGAGGAAAAACACCTCATAAACTTTTGCAGATAATTTATAATTAGTCAGGATATGGCTGTGACTGCTTGTTTGGCCTGCCTTAGTTGATTGTTAATCCCTGAAATAAGAAAATAAAACTTTGTGAAACTGTACCAGTTTATTACTTAAGATTTTTCCTCATATGTAAAGTAGATATAAAAATAAAACAAAATGCATACAAATTTGATTAATATTGAAACTGGTACAGAATTTAACTAGTAAAACAAATTCTTGCACTGGTGTCACAGTTGTTAAATATATTAATTTCTAAAATTGTCAAACATAAAAACACCCCTAAAAATCAGGGTTTTGTTGTTCCTTTGAACTTTTGCTGTTGTTGCTCCCTAGATCGGCCTCACACGTATTTCACTGTTTCAGATAATTAGCCCCTGTTCTCTGCTCTAAACAAAGTAGAAAAGTTTCTCCACTACTTTTCTTTTTCGATCTTTGGCTTTTTCTCTAAAGCAGTAGATGAGATGTGCTTTATAATTTGTGCCTCCACCTCTTTCTGGCAGTGGAATGCTCTTTTTTCTTCAAAATTCAATGAATAGAAGAAATCTGCACTTAAAACCTCTCATTTGTGTTTTGTGCATAATGATTCTAACACAAAGATCTGCCCTGGAAATCCTCCACCCTTCCTGAGAATTTACTTTTAAACAGATTTGGTAAAGACCTTTTGTTGGTTTGGTTGGTTTGGGTTTTGTTTTTTTTTAAGAAAAACATTATGAGCAAAAAAAAAGGTGCATTCACTGAGTATTTTTGTTTGTTTTGTTTTGTTTTTAAATTGGATAAAGGAAAAAGGTAAATGCTGTCTTTCATTATAATCCCTAAGGACGCATGTAAAAACAATTCGTAAAATGTTTATAACACTTGGAACTTAACAGTCAGAAATATTTGGTGCAGTAATATCCTGGGTTCTGTTTTTTTACTGAGATAAAAGAGATAGTTTAAATTTAGTCTCACCTGCCATTGAAAATTCCTCAAAAAGTGAGTTTCCATCAACACTTAAAAAATATTTTTGTCTGTAAAAAAAAAGTGAGGGGTAGCTTAAACTTGACCAAGTGCTGTACTAGAGCAGAATTTGAGGTATCTTGAGGTAGGAAATTATTTCTGTGGATTTTGTAGAAAGCATTTAGGGTTTAAACTTAATGTAAAATAAAGCTAAGAAAAGGTGTCAAAACAAGTTCTTGTTAGAAAATGTGGTGGTTACAAATATGGGCATATTATTAAAAGTACCCATTTGGAAATTTATGATGCATTTTAGGGACATTTTGAAATGTGGTGAAATATGGACACTCACAGATTAATTGGTATTGCATCAGGCCCTACCTTCTGATAAATAGATTTTTACTATGTAGTGAATTGCAGATTATCTGTGAATAATACACGTCTGACATGTGGGAAATGTTTTGTACACCTTCATTTTTTACATGGGAAGAGTACCTTTGGCTCAAAGTTACATTAGCAGTTGGGTTAAGCCTGGAATTTAAAAATTTTTATGGTAAAAGACATGGTTGATCCTTGCAATAAGTAAATGGAAGGAAACTGCATTATCTGAATTGTTTAAAATTTATCTTTCATTATTCCCTTTAAATATTTAAATATTCTCTTTTGCACCCGAAGCAGAGCAGAAGTAAATAATGTTCTGGCAAGAAACAAAACTTCTAAATTAGAATTGTATATAATGTTAACTGTATTTTTTATATATATATATATAGCTGTAGGATTGTAACAAAAAGCCAAGATTTTTTTACTCTCATATCAGCACAGTAGTATTTCACCATAGAAATTATCTTACAATTTTCCTGTTGTAGAATAAATATTTTGGTACAAACAGGATAGCAGCGTTAAGAAAAGTACACGTTTAAAACAAAAGTGCTGTTGTGGCTGTCGTGGCCCACAGAGGCTGCCCAGCTGTTGAGGGCCACAGAAGAGCTTTTCCTGCACTTCATCCAGGGATACAACCACTAGACTTAAACTGGTTTTGGTAACTTGATGGCGAGCATCCCACTTGCAGGTCCATGTACGTGCAGATAAACTCGGGTGTTCAGTTTTGTGATAATACACCAGATTTTGGCACCCTTCGCAGAGGGCTGTCACAGAGTTCGTCCGAATGTTTTGCGATCTATAAAGTATATATATTCCTAAGTTAATTTCTGTGAATGCTGGTGAAGAATCACACGGCCTTCCACCTCTCTCCTTTATGAGGCTTTTGGTTATTTCATTCATTTTCCGTCACTTTCCTAGGAGATGGACTGCCATCTATTGACTCTTCAGAGCCCCTGCACGGCGTGCGGGGCCACTCGAACAATAACTCAATAACAAACCCATTCTGCTCTTGGGGATGGTGGTGGGGTTTGTTGACGTTGGCCAGGGTGACAAATTTGAGCACATTGCAAATAATTTGTTGTATGGGCAGAAACATCTTATTCCAACCAAAACAGACTGCCAGAACAAGGAATCTTATGAAGAAATGGCAAAAAGGATTGTAAGTGGAATATTTTAATTTGCCTTTTGATGGAAAAAAAGATTATCATAAGGCATTCAATGAAGCTTAAATCTAAGGGCTGTGGGATAATCAAAGCTTTGTAAGTGGCTGAAAGTACTTTCTTTAAACTTGTTCTTTCAACTCTTTTAACTAAAATTATTCTGAAAAAAAATCCCAAAGTCATCAAAAAAATCCAACTCCCGCTGTGCTTTAAAATACTATTTAATAACCTCTTTAAGACAGTGATTTAAAACTTTTACAGATCATTTTCATCCTGACTGCTCTCTGTATTTCTCCTGTATCAGAGAAGGGCAATTATATTTGTCAAAATATATTTCAAGGTTTTTTTGTGTAGATACCTATTTGCAGTAAATTGGTTCATACCCACTAAGGTTTATCAAAGGGGTTATTGTCAATCAAATAACAGGACAAAGGCTTTTTTGACAGATGCAGGATAAACAGTTTTGATCATAGCTTGCTGGAGTGTCAGTGATGATATGTGTGATTTTTTTGGGCACAAGGCATTTGGAGGCCTTGTTGCTTTGTTCTGGGTTATGAGGAAGCTGAGCTTACAACTCTGACTTCCTAAATGCCAGGTGCTCCACAAACCCAGAGAAACACGGCCCGTGTTCCACAAGACATGCCATCGCATCCCCGCTCCACCCTAAATGACAGCAGTGTTTTTTCACCCTCAGAGCGCTTGGCTCTTTTTCATTCCCATTCTCCTGTCACTTCAGATTTGAGCTATAAATGTTGTGATATTTATTATGCGTTTTAAGTGGAGGCCAGGTTATAGCCCTCTAACAAACAAAAAAGATAAATCCTAAATAACGCTAAAAAAATTGGTGGAAAAACTTGTGAGAAGGCACCCAATGATTTTCTTTTGTTTGTTTCTGTTTTGTAGTTTATTCTTTAAAAAATACAATACTTCCCTTCAAGTTTGGCCTGTCCACCTTGTCGTGTGTCCTGTGGCAGCTGCTGTCCTCAGTGTGTCCAGGCTGTGCAGGGGCAGCGCTGGGGGTCACATTTTACAGTGGACAGCCCTCTGCTGCTGGTGTGGACAGCCCTAGACTCTGTGCTGGCCATCTGGGCAGTGCCGTGGCCTGGGCTGCCCGCAGTGACCAGCAGCTGCGGCCGCACTCCTGTCCCGTGCTCTGCTCTTTGTGGCCTGAGCAGCCTGCTGATGCTGCTGCTAGTGGTAGCATTTCCACCCAGCAGATGACATCATTGGAGAAAAAGAGTAAATTTATTTATCTTCAGTGAACAGAGACCCTGTTTTTCTCTGGGTGTGAGGTTGCACTTCTGCCCTGAGGCCCCAGAGTGTAGCCCGGCCTCCCCGCAGTGCATGGCAGTGCTGGTGGGGCAGTCAAAGGAGGTGCACGGGGCCTCGGAGTGTTTTGGTGTCAGATGGAGAATGGGCTGGCTGCAGATCTCACCACATCTGCCTTGTCACAGCGGCTTGTGCCTTACAGGAATGGATGCGGGTCGTTTGGCCCAGCACCAAGATGAGGATACCACACCCAAACAGGAATGAACCGTGCAAGTGTTAGAATCTTTTTCAGTAAATATCAACTGAGTAAGGAAATTCTGTCTCTAAAATGGGCAGGGCAAGTTTTTAATTTTCCTGAAGCGTCTCTTGCTTTTGATGTGTGTGTTAAAACAGAAATCTCACTGGAACAGAGTGTTTTCTTTCTGTAGGGATTCCTCATTTTTAATAACCCATTCCTGCCCTGGTGCCGCTCCAGCCAGCCACACTGACTCTGTCCCCTGCGCCTTGCCTTCACTAACCTCGTCTGTGTGAAATCTCCCAGAGCAAGATGGCCACCAACAGAGCTTTAGAACCATCTGAATTTTTAATTAGCGGAACCTATCATTTAACACACTTTTTGACAGTTTGTTAATCTTACTTTTAATCCACTTACATAAAGGAAGGTGAACTAGGAACTGGTTGATGTGGCCTTGTGTATGAAGGACACGAAGGGACATGCGTCTTTTGTGTTTAAATGTTGCGTTCAGATTTCTTTGTGTGCATTATTAAAATTCCTCATGGCCTGCTACTTTTTTCTGAAGTGAAAATGTAAGCCATATCCCTGAAAGTCAATTTCTGTCTGTTACAGTCTGACTTCCAGAAAGGGAAAATTAAAAATAATACAACCCTGGCAAAAAATATTTAAGCTTGAGAAAGAGAGAGGGCATTTGGTTTCCGGAGATTTTTTTAGGTGTTGAGCAGTGAGGGAAGGGATGGGTTTAGGAGTATTTTGGGGAGGAGGTTAATCCCCAATTTCCTTGCAGCTGTGGCTGTGACATGGCCGCATGGCTGGCTCCGCTGGCCATGACACAAAGCCACAGACCATGGGATCAGCGCACTCCTCTGGAATGCTTCAGCACCTGGCCAGTTTCTCTCCAGGTGTGTCAAGGCTATTTCTAGCACCTCTTTAAAAAAAAACCACAAAAACCACCAAAAACAGTCTGTTTATGAAATAGGCCATGTATTTCTCATATTTTGGAATCCCAGACTGGGCCCTCATGTGCCATTGCTTCAGTATCCTTTCAGCAGTATATTTTACAGGGAAGGCAACTCAGAATTCCCAGGGGTATGAAAAGATGACTCTAGCTCTTGTGAGTTTTGGGGCACATGAACACCTGGAGCATGGTGGCGTCCACATATCTGCTTGGCAGGTGCTTGGGTTTGTGAAGATTTTCTGCCCTTTGGGAGGTTGCTTGCCCTCATATTTGAGGGAGGAGCGGGTGCAGAGCTTGGCCAGCAACAGGCAGGTATTTTGGTTTTAAACTCTCTGTGTTGTCCAAACCTGACCCCTATTGCAAGTGGTTTTCAGTGTCAGGGATGCTTCTGACATGCTGCCAATCCTGCACAGAGTTCCTGGAGAAAGCCAGCAGGTCAGAGGGGCTCAGTGTGCTGGGCAAAGGGATTTTACTGTTTATTTTCCCCTACTAATTGTAATTTGCTGTGTTGCCGCTCTCTTTCAAGTTTCAGATATCTTGTGAGGCTATCGGAAACCTAACCCCCAAATCTTTTCCAATTGTAAAGGAATCATATTCACAAAAGATAGTCTTTCTGATGGCTTTGGGGTTTTTTTCAGAAAACAAAGACAGTTTCAGGTCCTGAAATAACTGTTAGGTTTATGAGCTCAAAGCATATGCTATAGCTTTCAGTACAAAAGCATGCTAGATAAAAGTTCTTTCCCAATTTTTATTTGAAAGGTGTATTTAAATTATGATGGGGAAAAGAAGTAACTTTAACAACCCTGTATAAATTTTCTGCAAGGACCTGAGTAGACATTTTGGGTGGGACCCAGACCTTCCAGCGGCACTGGTATCACCTGCCGCTTACCTTCATCATGTAGTAACCATGGTAGGAAGTGTTCTGCTTTCTCTATCCTTTGTCTTGTGCTCTTATGCACCTGCTACCCAGAAAACAAAATAAAAGGTGCTTTTAAATTGAGGGTTAAAGAGAGATTACATCTTGACCAGAAATTTCACTTTCGTATATTTCTGGAAGCAGTCTGGAAATGGGAAGAGAGTAGAATAGAAAGCTCGGCTGACTGAACATTTCTGTGATTTTGGGGTTCCAAATGACGTTGTTGTGGTGTTTGTCTTGGAGAGCAGCATCGCTCAGAGAACCCCGGCTTCAGCACGCATGTTGAAATGGTGTCAAGAACCATGTTTGCTGCAAAAGCAGAGTCTTTCACATCTGACTGTGAAAGGGGAAAGGAGAAGAGCACGGAATAGAAGTTAATGTTTTACAATTTTAAATCTCTGGTTAGCTAACCTCCCCCCACATGCCTCAGATATTCCCTATATGTCACTACATGATATTTGGTGACATATGTCCCTCCAGTCCAGCACACCCAAAACCAGAGAGGTTTGGGTTATTTTTGTGATACACCAAAGCTATTGGGTGAGTGGTTTATAAGTTAAAGAGAATAATCGGGGAAGGTTTGCTGCTGAAATATTTCCCCTTCATATACTCAACCGCAGTTCTCTTAAGGGAAAAATTGAGATGATTTTTTTCTTTAATGCTTTCAAATTCAGTTTAAAAATTTTACCTCTCTTTCCTTTGGTTTGAAAAGGTGAACTTACACAAGCATTTACATTATTATCATTATTTTAAATATTAAACATCTAAATACGGAAGATAGAATTTTCAAGTTAAAGTGAGATTTCCAATGCATTTTAAAAACATTTGAGAAAAAAAAATTCTGTGCCCTCTTTCTGCAGTCAGTGCTATGTATGCATGTTAATATTAAAGTTCCTACATTCTGAGAATTTCCCCATAATTTCTCCAAACTTGATATGAAGGCATCTTTTTAAAGTTTTGTTAGACCTTTGAACCAGCCTCAAAATTGTGCAAGAAGCCAAAAATCATCTGCAAATTTAACAGACATGTTAAAATGTGGAAAAAAAAAAAAAAAATCACAGTTGCACGTAATACACATAAATGCCATAAAATGGATTTTGGTGCATTTTCGTATTGCAAAGTGGAAAAGTCAGCAAATCTGTTTGCACTGCGTGGTTCATCTTGCTGGTGATTCATGTGTCGCAGCAGCCCAGAGCTCGTGCCGCTAAGACAGTAACTTCCTCAAGTTATGCTTGATCATGTTAATAATCTACGGATTAGGGTTCCCTAAAAATATTCACTGATTTAATTCCAAGAGGGTCTATCATGTCAATGATATTAATACATCTTGTTAGGTCCTGTCATGTGTATAGAAAAGTTTCTATCCCCGTGACAGAATTATCCTGATTTTGATTTCAAGTGTTGAGGAATCAAGTATAAAGGGAATTAAAGGAGCCGAGGGCCTGCACAGAGTGGTGAGGAACACGGAGCCATGAGCAGGTGCTCGCAGAGAAGCCTCAGAAGTGTGTGTGAGGTGCACTGTGTGTGCATGCATGCTGTGCCACCCACTGAGGGCTACAGAAGGAGGCATCCCACGGAATTTTTGGCTACAGGGGAGTGAAGTTGAGCTTTCCGTTTTGACTCATTTTTGAATGTTGAATTTGGGTTAAATTAATATTTGACAAACATACCCCAACAGCCGTGAGAGCGACTCAGCAAAGGGCAGAGGAAGCCCCCCCATGAAGGAATGGGCACTCCAGTCTGTGTTGGCCTGACAAGGCCCCTTTTCCCGGTCCTTGGTGTCTCCACAGTGCAGTGTTGCTCGCGTGGAGTGGCATGGTGGCAATGCTGTCCGGTGTGGGGTTGTCAGGTGGTGAGGAAGAGGCATTGTTTTTACACCAGAGCTGGTGAGGGATTCACAGGGGAAGGACAGTCACTGCCTGCTTCAGACTTTCTTACAATGGTGTCCAAAAGTGGCTTGCCTTTTTTTTTCCTTTTTTTTTCTTTTGGCTCCCCTCAAACTTGCAGCTTCTCCACCTGTAGTCTCCGCTCACCTTGTGGCCAACAGAAAGTATTTTTGTGTTGTTTCTTGACTATGCAGTTAATTCTTTCTCTAAAGAATTTTTATAACTTCTTTTGGCACTTAAAGAATGGGGAGATGAGTACCCGTGCAGGAGTACAGACACTGGAGTGTTTCTATGGACTGTGCGATAACCATGAAATATCTCCTTCTTTAAAATTAATTGCCCTGCATCTGATACCTGAGATACCCAGTTTCTGTCTGAATTGTTTTGATGCCAGATGAGAGCTGGTTAAATTAATTCTGATTTTCTGATGGTGGGTGGCATCAGGAAGGAAAGAGAGGAAAAATGATAGCACTGAGATACTCAAGAGTCGGTCTGGAGGAAACTGTTTTGGTCAACAGCATATTTACATGGAGCAAGAGAGCAGAAACCTGATATGCTCTGATCCATTTTTAGACGCTGTATACTATTAAGGAAGTCCCAAGTCCTATTAAAGTAAAAACTTCATGAAATTGAAAACAATTTTTAAAAACAGGTATGCAAAAAGGACATGGAGAAGCTTTTGTTTGTCAGGGGTTGTATACAAGGTGTCTCGCATTTCCACAAGGACATATTCAGGATGAGTGTCACTCTTCATGAATCTAGGTGCAAATAACTGCTATTCCTGAATATATATGATGCTCTTTAATGGAGAGCACATGAAAAAATTATGAGAAAATAGATAGACATTAGCACATGCAGTTGGCATGTTGGTAATGTAAGGAAAGTGCTTCTGTGAAATTGCCCGTTAGGGAAGGATGCTGCATGCTGAAGCCCAGCTGCAGGGGAGTTTAAAGGAAAAAGGTTCAATTATTATCTATTTAAAATGTACCCCAAAACTCACTTCTAGCAAACTGATACACTGCTCACTTGGCATGTCATATTATTCAGCAGAACTAAGTTTTTCCTATGTTTACTTCCATTTTAGCTGTGATTAAAAATCACTTCCAAAAATATCTATTAAGAGTCTACTTATCAAGAAATACCTATTAAGAATGCTCGCCCTAAGAAAGTTATTCCGTTGTGGTACTTCCTCCTTTCGGGTGCAATGGTGAGGGATGATCAGTAGATGACATAAAGATTAAAGTGAGAGAAAGGAAGCTGTAAATCATCCAGAATGACAGTAAAAATTAAAACCTTGGGGTTTGTCAGGCTCCCCCGTGTATTAGCTAATAAATATAACTGTGCTTTAGTTCTGTTCATCTTCTGCTTTTACAGGCTTTGCAAATGTTTGTTTTCAGATTAATGTATAAATGTATGTGTAACTATGCATATACTTAGTGTGGGGACGGCCGGTGCTGTGCCCTGGCAGATATATAGATATATAGAGATATATATAAACATTTGGCCAGTCCCCTAATAAACATTCAAATAAAATATACATGTCCCAGTGCATGAGTCTCCTCCTCCTCCTCCTTCTCCTCCTCTTCCTCCTCCACCTCCTTCTCCTTCTTCTCCTCCTCCTCCTTCTTCTCCGCACAGTCTCTCCCCACCTCCCCCACCCCACTTCAAAGCTTGTGGTCCTTTCTCCATCCGTGTACTAAAAGGTTTCTTTGTGAGCCAGGCCATTTGTCCGTCATTGTTTGGGGCCCAAACGGTGGTAAAATACCCTGTCACCGATCTGGAGCACGGTGAATGGCAGCTTCTCTCCGGACAATTGGCGGCGGTGCCGAGAAATATTCCTGAGAGGATTATTTAACCTTTCAATTTAGGGGGCACAAAGCCCGGCTGATTAATGAACTTTCTGATGGGCGCCGATAAGCGGATCTATTTCTTTATTTCCTCCAAAAGTGATTCCTTCTCCTGTCCCATATTACTATAATCTTAAACATAAAATGTGGCAAATAGATTAAAAAACAGCACTAAAGAGTTTATCTGGCTAGCAAACTGAAGGAGCTAAATTAAAATTGGTAATGAAAGCAGTGGCTGAGCCCTGTATATGGTTTTTAAATGCGCTGTGTATTTTGAAGAGACTTATTCTCCAGCCTGCCTGGTAATGACTGCTTTGGGTGCGCGGTCCGGGTCCAGCTTCTGTTATCCCCCCAAAAAAATGAGTTGTGTTATCTGGATGACTGCAGACACATATGCATCCCCCTTTCTCACTGCATGGGCAGACAAGGTCGATAGCATTACAAGGTATTTGTGGCAGTGCTTGTTTCAGTTTTCAGAGCTGCCAGTTTTCAGCCAGATTTGAATTACAAAAGAAGAAGCTGGCATGAAAATTGAAAGGGTTTATCGGCTAGTCTGAAGCCTCATAGCACATTGCTTATTTATGCAGTCCATTTGCACCAGGAAATGTAAAAAGGAAATACATTTTAAAAATAAGGTCATAAAGACCCAGATATGTTTAAGATGGCAAATAAAATATAGATACCTATAATATCTTTCCAGGAAACGATTTCACTTAATGTTGCACATTACTTCGGAGGAGCATTTATGTTACTGTCATAAATTTGTGCGGTTTGTGTCACCATACAGATAGTCCCCAGGGATTAGGAACGAAGTGTTTGCTAACTTACTTTAAAATTAAAATAGAAGCGGAGATAGGTTTGTAGTTTGAGAGCCACATCAGAAATAGTTGGAGTTTAATGCGCCATCGTTTTTAAATAACGTTTTGCATTCCCTGTAAAATTAGCCATGGACGGCTAGAGAGATGCCACCACCTTTGGAGAAAATTGGGATGCTTTTTAAACCATGAAGATTTTGAGGCATTCAGGGATTGTATTGTTGTTATCCTCACTATCTTGCATACATTCATTTTCTCTATGAACTTGAGAGGTTTTTGTCCGTTTCTTAGAGAAGACTTTTTGAATTAATATTTTAGGGTTTTCTCTTCTGCTTGTGAGAGTATTAAAAGATTGCATTCATTTATTTTAAATATATAATATTTTACGTTTTGTCTCTTCCTTTAGCGTTTTCACACAGTCAATTGTAGATGCTATTTGCATCTCTTTAAAATGCATTGTAGAAATGTCTTATTTCTGTAGAAAGAGATCACTTCACAGTGCTCATACTGTCGGCCGGGCAAGTTAAATTTCTTCCTCTGGGAAAGGTTTTGGTTTCCCAGACTGTACAATCAAAAAAATAAAATTTCATTAATTAACTGGTAATTTAATGTGTATCATGGCTCAAAAAAAAAAAAAAGAANAAAAAAAAGAAAAAAAAAAGGGAAAAAAAAAGCCCTAAAAGATGAGTGAGTTCATTCTTCTCTTGGTTATTTCACTGTGTTTTGGTGATGTCCGGATGTCATGAGCACATTTAGTAAAGTGTAATTTGTGGGAAGATGCTCAGGTGAGACCTCCACAACTCCTGTGGGAAGAGAAAGGTTTTATTAGATAGCTGAAAAAAGAAATAAAATTCAGTGAAGAAATTATTTCATTTGTAGTTGTTTGGAGTTTAGGGGGATTAAAAGTCAAAATACTAAATTTGTGTGTTTCTTGTTTATTAGCATGCACCAAGCTCAGTGTGTTTCTTTCATGAATTTTCATAAGGATTTTTACTACGTAGCATGTGTGGCTTAATGATGCAATCACCTGATAGACTGGGAAGACTCCAAAGGAGACGTTCCGGTCTGTTGTGTACATAATACTTGTTTCAAAAATCTGCCTAATTAAGGAATTACCCAATGGAATGCAAGTCTACTGGGTGCATGACACGGTTAAAGAAAATAACAACAACAAAAACCCTGGGTATAATTACAATATTACATGATACCTTATATTGGCAATTTTGAATATAAGGGGATGATGCTAACCTGCCATTGTTTCAGCTGGCATGCCAGTAGATTATGATAATTTGTAGAGGAAAGTAAATGTATATTTTTCCATGATAGAGCTGCTCTGACCTTTTCTCTGCCCAGCTCCAGCTTGCAGCCACAGCACATGATGATTCACTCAATGATTGTCTTTCAGCGGCTCAAGGAACTAGTGAAACATTGCTGCTTATGAGTTTTACTCCCAGGATCAGGCCATGTTGGTCTTGTTGAGTTGCAAACAGCATGCTTGGTGGTTGGCAAAGCTTGTGCTTGACTGTGATGGACAAAGTGGTGGAAAGAGTAAAATTATTCCCTCCCATTCTCAGAGTTTTCAAAAATGATTGCTGGAGGCAACCAGCAAAAAACACCTCAGAGCAAGCCTTCATAAAGCAGGGTGGTAGCTGGTGGGTGCGGGTAGAATGATGGTTAATAACCTCTGTTGCATCAAGTACGAGGCTCTGGGAAGTAATTTGAATTTGATTTATTTGCCAGAGTGGCTTTAACTGGTGCAGGAGTAGGGTGGAAAGCTTTTGCTGTGGCAGGTTTTGGGTCCAGTGTGTGCAAGAGGTCACCCTGCACAGGTGGGGCCCGGCTGCCATCGCACATCACACTGCATGTCACAACACGTGTGACAGCCTGGACACACCACACGTCACACTGTCCTGCACTGGTTCCAGCACAGCCTGCAGAGGTGCATTGGCCCAACAGGGGCACTTGGGGTTGCACAAAGGGGTCTGGCCTCTAGTTCCCCCCACCAGCAATGTCCATGCAGCACATAACAGGGAGAGCAGGGAAACATGCAAAAATAAAGGTCAGATGATTTTCCTTAATTAGTGAGATTTAGCCAGATTGTGGATCCTAAGTAGCAATGAGCTTTGTAAAAGGGAGCCCTGGTCGGATCAAAGTCAGTGCAGATAAGGGGAGCTCAAGGTCACCGAGGGAGCTGCCCAGCAGGGCCATTTGCATAAAAAATTACTGTCAGAAATAGGCCAGAGAGGCAGCCCTGGCATTTTGATCTCTTGGCCTTTGTCATGGAGATTCCTGGTTCAGAAGGGAGGAAGGCCAGTGTCCCAGATAATGATTAACTGTTTTAATGGCATTCATTCATTCATTCTGCACTAACTACTCATGCAGAAAAAAGGGTTATGTAAAATGACATTAGAAGAAAAATCATTTGTAATCGTTGCATCAGGCTGCACTTTGAGGAGACATTAGGAGTAAATCCATGGCGTGGTAGGCTTATGCTTTATCTTCTGATATTTACTGAGTTTACTGGTGCATGAAAAGCTTTCAGCAAGAATAGCAGATGGGATGGACCTTTCATAGGTAATGCTATCTACCAGGTTATTACTTCTATATATTGATAGTGAAGTAATCTCCAAGATATCACCCTACAAATATAGATTATTTAAATGTTTTTAACAAAAAAACCCCTATAACGTAAAGAAGCTGTGTTGATGAATAGTTTATTTTGTACCCATATGGCTGAATCCTTAGATGCTTTTTTAAGTCTTAAATAATCAGAAAACAGAGGGTTTATAACATGCAAGTTTCCTTTTTGGTTGGCTTGGAAGAAGAGTAGAGTTATGTAGAGTTGTAATCTGACCTGCAAGTGTTCAGTTTTAATTTTTTCCTTAAATGTGACCTTTTGTGTTAACTAATAAAAGCAAGGAGGGCAGGGGTGCTGCTCTGGGAGGGGGAGGATGGGGTGTAGGATGTGTGTAAGCCCAAAGGACACCCATGCTGGAGGAGCCCCCCATGTCTGCTCATGCCCAGTTTTTGGCATGCAGGTCCACAGTAAGTCACGGCCACTGCACAGATGCTCCTCGAGGAGTTTATCTTTTCTGTAAAAAGTGTTGAGAACGGGGTGCAAATTTTGCTAATTTCAGTTTTAGAACACTAATGATGGCCAAACCCACAGTTATTTCCATTGGAGGATGCCATTCTGTAGGTGAAGTTGTCAGGCTCTTCAGTTTCAGCACGTGACATCCGAAACAGTACCTGGGGTTTGGACCTACATGCTATCATCACACTGCACTTTGCAACCCCCAAATAGTGTGATTGTTCTTTCTCAGAAGGTCCTCGTGTTTCCTTGTGCTGCCCAGCTGGCAGGAGGCAGAGCAGTGCCACGGTGGGCCTGGTTTGATCTGTGGCAGCCACGCTGCGCTCACATTCCGCTGGCAGAGCTCTCCGGCAGGGAGGAGCGGGCGGAAGGATCCTCTGGGGCAGAATCCCCATGTGGTCTGCACTGACATCACCCTTGAAAACAAATTTAATACAGGCAAGAGTCTACATGTTGGGAATGCAAAGGAAGGTGTCGTTCACAGGGGTATTGCTGCTCTTCAGGAGCCCTGTGCAAGCCAGAGGTGATTTCTGGGGACACTCCTCATGCTGAAATCTATCCAGAATAATGGTGATTGATCCAGTAAATGAGCCAGACAGATTTTTTTCCCCAAGGGGACTACACAAGGGCTTGTGTTTTGGATTGTTGTTTTTTATTTCCTTGTCTCTTCTACATACTTATGATAAAAAAATACCCAAAAAACTGAGGCGGCTTACACACTGCTGTTAGCTGGAAGACTCTTGCTGTGAGACATGGATGAGAAATACACAGATTGCTTTATAGGTGGTAGTTTTTCCCTTTCCCTGTTTCCCCACCTTTTGTCACAAATCACTGTTGGATGTGTCACTCTTCTTAGTCTTCCTTCAGGCCCCTCCTGGTGCGTGTGTGTGAGCTAAGGAACATGACTCTGAAACACACATTTAAACCCAGGGCTGGGGAGTTCACAATAAGATGACCCTGCAAGTGTGATCAGATTCATAAAGAGCGGCATTGGAAGGTTCCTCTTGTTCCTGCCTATTTTACAAACACAGCTGTCATTCTTCTGGAGATTCTGACGGAGAGCACAGTGGCTCCCACGGCAGAAGAGCATGGTGATACACATTTAAAGAAAAAAGCCATTCCTGCAATGAGCATTGCTAAGTACTACAATTTCCTGTGAAATCTGGGCCACTCTTCCATGCTTTAGCCCCAGAGAGAAGGAAACATGCAGAGTTCAATAAGGTCACTCCTAAACCCTACTGCTTACTGCTTTTGGGCCAGGATTCCTGTATCCCTTATTATTCCACAGTGCCTGCCCATGCCAGTGGACTGCAGCATCCTGTCTGTGCCATGGAGTATGGGACTGGTCTCCCATTCTCTCTGTGGCCATGGCCTCCCCAGCTGTATCTGATGGCCCCTGTGAGAGAGGAGGGGCTGGGACACAAGGAGGAGGGGGAGAGATAAACCAGCAGTTTGCATTCAGAGCTGAAATATCACGGCCTGGTGGACAGGATGCCAGCGATGCCTCCTCTTCCCACCTCATTTGTGATGCTCAGGCTGAGCCTGGCTCTAAAAAATTACAGTAATGTCAGCCACTTGCTGCTTTTTCAAACAATGTTCCAACAGCAAGCAGGGGTGTATTGATCTAAGCTTAATAAAATTGTATTTATATAATTTTAATTTATTTTTAATTTTGCATTCAGAATACCTCCAGACCTAATTCTTGCCCATTTCCATCTTGCAGACAAAGCCAGGACCCATCAAAGCAGCGGATTCCCAGTCGGAGCGCTCTGTGTCCGTGTACTGCTACAACTGCTCCCGCAAAGGACACTTTGGATATGTAAGTCTTGGCACTCTCTGCCAAGTCTGCACTCTCTGGGGTGGAAATCCATCCCTGCCATGGCGTGTTTGTGTGTGTGCTTGGAGGAAAGAGCTGGAAGAGCCAAGCTGGTGTGTGTGACACGAGAGGAGCGTGAACACAGTGCTGCTGTGGTCGGTGGAGGCCAGTGCATAAAGGGATTTCACCCATCCAATTTAAAGATAGGGAAGAAAGTAAAAGTTGCTATCTCTCCTTAGCAGGTTCATTGATTTGAGACTGCCTGGGAGAGAGAATATTCATTGGAAAACAGTTGCTGAATACAGCTTTTTTTTTTTCCCTTTCTTTTTTCCCATTAGTGCCTCACTGCCACGTTCAGCATCACGTCAGGTTTTTCACCACAGTCAGCCCAACTATTTAAGTGCTGTTTTGGGAATCTTCCATTTCTGCCTGCTTGAGATGATCCTTATTTGTAGTTCCCTAGTTTAGTTCATCATCTGAACTGTTTGACATTGTCCTTCTGTAAGGTGCAGCCAGGTAAAGAAGACGTTGTGAACTTTAAGTGACTTCAGTAAAAAACAGATGAGACTGCATCTTCCAGGGTGTTTTGGTGATATTTATCACATTTTTCGGTGCCTGTTATGGTTAAGTTCAGCTCTGTACCTGCAATTACTCACACAAAACAAATATAGGGTTTTTTCTTTTATGGAATAAATGCAGGAGCCAAGCCACAAATATTCTAGAAAATGAACGTTGATCATGCATTGGATGGGTTTAGCTTATATTTTCCTGTGGCTTAGAAACAGCCTATTGCCAGCAAATTCCTCTCTTCCCTTCTGCCTGCTCTTGTGCATCAGCCCCTTCAACTATCCAGTATGTTTTCTTAAAAGCTTGGGCCTGTAGTTTAGTTTACTTTTATTAAACTGTCCAGAAAATGGCTCTGGAGGAAGACAGACAGACATGGAAACAAGTAAGGCTGCTGTAAAAATAATAAGTAATTATTAGGGATGCTCTAAATTGATTATTTAAGTCATTATTAAGGCTGCTGTAAAAATAATTAGAAATTATGTGTGAGGAGCTGACAGTAAATACTTAGATGGAAAATGGCAGAAACTGTACAAAATCAGAAAGGGAGGAAAGCAACTCGTGGACATTTTATCTCTCAAAGTTAAGGCAGATAAGAAAGTGTTTGTAGTAGTGTACAAAGAGTAGAAACAGCCTGAGCAATGACTGAATGCAAGGGGATAAGTCGATAGCAACACAAGAGGACAGAGATAACAGATCTTCCCATGTGCACACCATTCCCAAAAAACAGGCAAAAAAACACTTGCAGGAAAACTGATTCTTCACTAAATTTCAGCCAAACAAATGGCAAAAAGAAGCTGAGAAATGCAAAATACATCAAAAATGTGTCTCTGATCTGCTGTGCCTCTGGAAGGGAAAGAGAAGCAGGCAGGGACAGGGGTTGCCAGAGTGGCACTGAGTGGTAGCTGTAGCACATGCAGGAAAGCTGCTGGTCCCATGGTGCAGACATAAGGTGAATGAAAGCTCCTGACAGCTCCTGGAGTTTGGTGAGGCCCAGATGTCACTAGACTGGCTTCAAAGTGCTGGAGAGTAGAGTTAGATTAGCTGTCAGGAGGAAATTGTTCTCTGTGAGGGTGGTCAAGCCCTGGCACAGGTTAGCTGTGGCTGCCCCATCCCTAGAAGTGTCCAAGGCCAGCTTGGACAGGGCTTGGAGCAACCTGGGATAGTGGAAGGTGTCTCTGCCTGTGGCAGGGGTGGGATGGGATGATCTTTAAGGTCTCTAACAAGCCAAACCATAGTGGGATTCCATGTTTCTGTGATCTCAGCAGTATCTAAGAGGAGAAATATGATTAAGCAAAGCACAGCAGGTAACAAGCAATTTGCAAGGAGGATAAAGGAGAACAAAGCACCTGTCAATATCACATGGCACCCAGAAAAAAGGCAGAATCATAGGAAGTGTTTCTGTCAGGCTAGCTCTCAAGATATGGATAAAACTGTGTGTACAGCAGTGAAAAAACTTACATTCCAGTTCCAAATGTTTGGGAAATAGGCTGGCATGCACATTATGCCAGAGACAGCCTCTTCCTCACCTCAGCAGTCTGTTCAGGGCTCTCCACTTCTTTTTCCTCTTTCTGTTCCCTGCACTCTGGCATGTGCACACAGCAACCTGCTGCAGGATTTGCCTATGGTTTGTCCCTGTGAGGGAATGGCACACAGTAAGACCACCCTCCCTGACTGTTGGCAGCCTCTGGCTCCCCATGGCTGCTCCCCTCCTTCCCCAGCCCACCCACCCCTTTGGCCTGCCACATCTCTGCAGGGAGCCTCCCCCAAAACAGCCCAGGTGCCAGGGCTGCCCTGCCGTGGCACTGTTTATCTCTGAGGGGCCAGGTGTGTGCAGAGCAAGGGTTGAGGTCCTGCCTGGCAGCAGGACAGCCCTGTCCTTATGTCCAACAACTCTGTCAGCAGCTCACCTGGTGTTTACCTGTCTTCACCTGGTCTTCATCATCTGTTCTGTGGGTGTTAGAGATGTGTGGTAACTGCAGGAAGACAGGGGATTCTTTCTGTGTGCTCAAACAGCACCAGTGTTTCAGTGTGGGCAGGAGGGATTATGATCTGGTCATGAAAATGTCAGTGCTGACCATGTCCCCCACAAGTACAGACCAGGACCTGGAGGACCTGGCCCATTCTCACTTCCAGGAAATCACCACTCAGCCACCTCCAGTGACCTGAAATGTGTTTTGCAGGAGTGCTCAGAAAAGCGGATGCACGGAAACATGTTCCCCACTTCTCCCTTTGTCTACTACTACGATGATGAATGTGATATCAAGAGGAGAGCCAACAGGTTAAAAAGAAAGGTGGCAGGTACAGTGTGTTTTGAGAGATCCCTCCCACCTTTCAGTTCTGTGTGCATTTTAGAAACATTGTGGGATTATTTTCATGTGTTGGGAAAAGCTGCATGGATTTGAACAGGTAGCCTGGTGGTAGTAAAAGATTTGTGATTTTACTCATCCGTGTCTATCATGGAAATTGACTGTGTCAAAGTCACTCAGTGAGCATTGTCAGATGTTTTAATTCTGAAAAATCTGCTGACATTAAAAATGCCATGAAATAGCAGGAAGGGGATTAAATCACGATTTGTTAAGATTCTAGCCTGACGACAGAAAAAACCCATAGTGAAAACATCTGCCAGAGATAAATTTTTGTCTAAGGAGAGCTGTCCTGGTGGCTCAGGTGCCAGGTTTTAGGTTTTTTAGGTATTGAAATAATCTGCTCTTCTTTCCAGACCTGCAGGAAGCTGGCCTTCTGCCAGAACAGTCTGATACACCATTGCAGGAAAAACAGCTTGAGGTGAGCAGAGGAAGAATGGCCCACACACAGAACACCATTGAGGAAGAACAGCCCAGCCATAAGAAAAAGAGCAAACTTTGGAAGGAACAGAGGAAGCAAAGCAAGAACAGTGAGCAGAAAAAGAAGATGAAGGTGGCCCGGGCAAAGAAAGCCCAGGAGGGGAAGCGCAGGAAGGGTGTTGGAATCCACTGTGAACCAGAGGACTTCCCTCGGGGGTACAAGCAGCAGGGGTGCAAGGGCAGCAGCATCTGCCACAAGTCCCTTTTCCAGGCATTCTCAGGTAGCAAGGCCATGTGTGTGCAGCAGCCTCTAGAAGGTGCCAAAAAGAAGAAGAAATTGAAAAAGCAGAAAAATGTTAGTCCTGACAGCAGGGACAATCTATTCCTTATAAAACAGCGGAAAAAGAAGTCCAAACAGAAGTCCTGGTGATGGCAGGCAGCACTGGGATTCCCTGGCTCTGCCTTCTGTTTATTCCTGTCCCTCTCTTAGCACATGAGTTTGAGTCCGTCCCTGACCCAGCATGCTGGGCACCATCACCCATCCCGGCCATCTCCACAACCAGAGGGGATCACTCCATCTCTGTGAGCTGTCCCCATGGCAAGCAGGACCCAGTGCTCCTGCCAGGGGTGGTCTGGGAATATGCTGTATGTTTATTTTCTTTGCTTGGGGGTGTGGGGGCACGCTGGGTTTGGCAGGGTTTGTTTCTTCACCAGTGAGGTGTGGCTGTGCTGTTGGGGCGCAGCAGCTTTGGGGCCAATGCCAGGGAGACTTGGGTCGGGAGGGTTGGGGTGGAAAGCAGGAATGTGGGTAAAAAGCACATCCCCTCACCAGCCACTGGTCCTCTCCAGAGTGCAGGAGGGCACTGGGCACTTCCCTCCCTCTAGAAGGGGCAGCCAAGTCTCTGCTTTGTGCTCTGGGATGCAGCAGTCACCCACCTCACTCTCCAGAGTGGTGCCATCAATCCACTGCCCTCAGGGCTCAGCTTTTGGGGATCCATTCCTGTCCTTACCAGCTGGTCAGCAGAATAGGAATGAGGCAGCAGGTGGGCCTGGAACAGAGTTTACATCTCACACTAAATCTTTTCTTGTTCCTTTTGATGTGAAAGCTGTTTCTGGAGAAAAGAGAGTGGAGTATGAAGAACATACTTAGTTCCAGTCACACTGTGCTAAAATTTAATTTTTTTTTAAGACAGTTATTTTTGTACACTGGAATTCAGCATGTTGTTTTAAGGTTTGTAAGAATAAAATGCTTTATCAAAGGACTAACACAAATAAAACTTTACATGAGAAATATGAAAAAAATGAGTTTGTTCCTCATTTCCTTGCATTGCAAACATAATTGAAAACAGCATCATGTTCTCTTTCCTCAGCTGAAACTACATCACCACTGCCAAGAGTAAAGGAAAAAAAAGTAATGCCTTTATACTCTACTGTTGTGAAAAGGAAATTATCCATAGCCTACTGCTCTGTGACATGCTCTCTGCTGTACCATTCCATAGCGAGTAGTTGATGGTAACAGCACGGTGTCAGTGAGGTGCAACTCCTCTCCTCGTGCAGCAGTCCTGTGTTAAAATTACAGACTATTTGTACCCTGCAAGAGTGTCTGGAAAGGGATATGGGCACCCAAGAAAGCTATAAGGACTCTGATTATGCCAGTGTTATACCACTGCTCCCTAAATTCATCAGGTTTTTGTTCAGCAAAATCAACAGTGAGAAGACAGGTGTCCTGGTGACCCTGCCACCCTGTTTCAGAGGTATTTGTGATAGAGATACACCCACACAGTATTTGTGAACCTAATGTCTAGCTTTGCTTCAGCATGACCTTGGCAACAAAAATTAAGTTTTGCTTAACTTCATTTATTGTCTGATTGAAAGGTTCCTGGTGATACTGAAAAGAAAACAGCTTTTTCCCTATTGAAAAAAATTAATTCCACCCCTGAAAATACTTGTTTTTAACATGGAAACAGCTCTTTTCCCAGATGCTGTGTTGTACGTCCCTTTCTGGTTTTGAATTCCATGTTTCATTTGAGAAAAAGTCACCACTGGCCTTTAGCCAAACCATCACAAAAACATCCCTGGCATACAGGGAGGAGGGTTGTTTTCAGTGATTGTTTTGGTCATCTGGACAGCTAAGTTGTCTTGAGGTGAGTGCATTTCCTGCCCCTCGGAGAGGTGCCTTTTCCTCATCCACGTGCAGCTCCAGAGGATGGAGCTAACTCCAGAGGTCTTCCTAACTCCCCTGAGGACCAGGTCCCTGGCCAGCATAGCAGAAGTCGGGCCAGCCAGGAGTCCCAGCCTCTTTCTCTGATGCTCAGTGGCTTCAGACAAGAATATTTTACCTTGGGCACTGCTGTGGAGTTGTTCAAACCCTGTTGTGTGCTGGTGGGCAGAGCCTGCCCAGCCTGGGGAAGGTTATGGCAGGGTGTTCAGGCACAGTGGCTTACACAGGTACTTGGGTGGGACCCACGGAAGTCTGGCTGCCGACTGTGGCTCCTGCCTGTCACTGGCAGCACCTGCTGGTTGTGGTGAGTTTGTGGTGGAACGGTCTCTGGATGTCACTCAGATTCCTGCAGGTACCCAGCCCCACAGAGCCTTTGCTCTGGTAGATGTCTGCTGCTTGTGATTACAGGACAATGAGTAAAAGATGCAGAAAGGATGTTTTTCAGGACCATGAGAAGAAAAAAAGGGAAGCAGTGACCCTGGAAGCGGAAGAGGTCTGGGTGAGGGAGCCTCCAGGCCTCAGGCCATGGTCTGGCTGGTGGGTGGCAGTGTTGGCACTGTGGGAAAAGAAACAACATCCTGTAGTGGCACATCCAGCCTGGGGCACATTCAGGGGTGTGTTTGGGTCCTGGCACGGAATTACATCAACTCCAGGACTGACCAGTGTCAGGCTTTGCTGAAATCTGCACCCACCAGGGCATTCAGGGGAGAACTGGCAGGTCTGGTTAATGCCACCAGCGAGGAAAGAGGGACATGGACAAGGCTGGCTGAGAAAGAACACACAGACACAGGTATTGTTCAAAGTGATGGGCTGATTGATTGCATGTGGCCAGAACAAGTCCAGCAGAAGAGGGACAAGCCCAGCTGAGCCTTCAGTGACTGGTTGGGTCAGAGCTCCAGGGACATGGACAAGGTTTGTTGCTGGAAAGCAGCAGGTAAATCAGGTATGACATAAAATGGTGCCTGCAGCTCTGGCTGGCACCACTTGGAACAAAGTGGGCTGTGTCTGGCACCAGCTGTCACCAGCAACCAGTGCCACCCAGCATGGCCTGTGAGGCTTCTGTGGGGCAGCTGATGGATCTTAGAGAGTTCAGCACGAGAATAAAGCAGCAGGAGATTGTTTACGTTCAGTGAGGATGAGAGGACAAGGAAAATGGCAAAAAGGGGTGGATTTCCCAGCATCATCAATATCAGCACATCGGTGCTGTGAAAGGGCAGTGCACTGTTAGAATCCTGCACCTGGCCTGGCAACTGCCAGACTGAGCTGCTTCCATCCAGCTCTGCTTTATTCCATTAAACCACAATGTACTTCAGCCTGTCACTCCTCCTGTCTGCTTTCCCCCCTCCTTTAAAGAACTGTCAGTCCTTACTCCAGAGATGCCTGGGACTGAAAAACATGCTCATCCCAGGAGAGGATGGTGTCTCAAGGTCACAGTTGATGTGCACTGGTGAGGCAGCCTGAGGAAACCTACATTGTGTGAATAAATAAAGGGCCGCAGCTCAGACCCAGCACTGCAGAGGAGACAAGATGGATGCATCAGAAGGTCAGAGTCTTGTTGGGTAATGGGGGCAGGTGTCCCAGGAGTGAAGAGGGGAGAAGGGAGTATTGGGTCCATCATTTGTTGCAGCCACTACACAGAGAGGTTGAGGAAAGAAGGAGTGCTGTGATTCGAGGTGTCTGTGTCCATGGCACACCTGTGGGAGGGAACTGGATGTGTCTTTGTGACATAGCACAGGTCTGGCTCCTCCTTGAAGTGTTCCTTTCCCTAAAGTCTGTCTCAAAACATCAGTCTCTGTCCAACTGCTGTGCAGTCTGCGGGGACCATCACTTCAGTACATGTGTACAGGGCCACGCCGTACCCAGCACCAGCAGTCCACGGTGATGACACCGACCTGTGTGCTCAGGCTGGCCTCAGTCCCTCTGGCAGACCTTGTTTCACCCACCCCACATGTCACTGAGCAGCTGTCAAGGACACTGAACAAACCTGAGTTCAGTTCACCCGGGCAGGTGGACACTGACACATGAGCCCCCAGCAAGAATGGGCAGTCACAAGCTGCACCTTCGACATGGGACTGTGGGTGACAATGGCAGAGCAGGGTCAGTGACAGCCCACCGTGGCACCACATGGCACAGCAGCCAGTAATTGCACTTTTTTGCATTGCAAAATGATTATTAGCCCCTCAGTTCATTATCAGAGCAAATTTAATTTTTCAATGTAAAGGAGCCAGTTGTATTTATAAAGGAAACACTGTTGATACAGCCAGAAAAAATTAATTCATGACAAATGTAAGGAAAACTAATAGTCTTTAACCAGGGCAATGTTTGACTGTGTCTAATTATGCTTTGCGAGGTTTGAAAAGTCCTGGCAGAAATTCCTGCAGAGGCATTTTGCACTTCTCCTGATGAAACTGCATTTAAACATTGGGGTTTTTTTTAATTAACCTTGTGCCAGTCTGGTCAAATCGTAGCAATACTGCTGTGGAAAGCTGGTATTCTCTGGTGTATTTGTGCACTGGCAGGGGCATTGTGTGCATTTGGGAAGGTCTTGCCTAATCCAAATCCATTCAGGCAGAAAACAAGGAAGAGGGAACAGAGGCAACGCCAAGGGCAGGGTGGCTGCAGGAAGCCGCCAGAGAGGAGGTGCTCAGGCTGACCACGGCCCATGGAGCCTGCAGACAGGGGTATCCACAGCCAGAAGAAAAGGTTCAGCAGGCACCAAGGGGTTTGGGATGGGGGAAGTTTCACAGAGACATGTTCTCCATTCACTGGCAAGAACACACAGACACAGGTAATGTTCGAAGCGATGGGGTGATTGCACGTGGCCAGAACAAGTCCAGCAGAAGAGGGACAAGCCCAACTGAGGCTTCAGTGCCTGGCTGGGTCAGAGCTCCAGGGGCCTGCTCCTGCTGGGCTCTCCAGAGGTTCCCACATCCCAGTTGTGCCTCAGCCCCACTATGGCACCAGCCCACCTCCTTTACGTGGACTGACTGCAGCTCTTCTAAGTCGACAGCAGCAGGAGATCTGCATCCTCCATGTGATGAAATCCTCGGTGCAGACAGGCCCAGGTGGGGTACAGCCTGGTGAACACTGTCACATTTGAGCTGAGGTCTCTTAAGCAGCTGCTTCCAGCACCTACACACCCACTGCTGTCTCGGTGGCTGCTGTGGGAAGCCAAACCAGAGGGTCCCAGTTTATGGAGGCACTGGACAGGATGGCCCCCGCTGTTTTCCTGGAGGGGTGCAGGTGTTGCAAAGGGGACATCTGCCGCTGTAGTGTGCTCCCCCTTCAGCCCTGCGGACAGTCCCAGCCTCTCGCCCTCCCACCCCACCCGGCTCTCCTCAGGACAGCTTGGAAATGCGCCATCTCCTCAACTCAGCTGCCAACTTGAAGCCAATTTGCATTGGATAATTATTTTCAATTAAGTGATAACAATCGTGTTCTGAACAGAAATAATCTTGTCCAAAGGCCAAACAGTTTATCCCGTCTCGGAGATGAGGCTGCCGCTCCGTGCGGCGCCCGGCAGCGGCAGCGGCGTTATCGCGGCGCGGGGCTCTGGGCTGGCAGCCAGGGCGGGCTGCGTGCGGCTCAGCTGGGACCCCGGGGGCTGCACCCCGCCCGCCACAGCCTCCTGCTCTCACACGGACGGGTCTGTCCACGTGCTCCCCTGAGGAGCCACCCCCGTGGCCCTACCGCGGTGTCGGGGGGGAAAGGAGCCGTGTTCCTGCGCGGAGCTCACCCACGCACCGTCCCTGCCGCTCCGGCAGTCCCGCATGCAGCGGACACGCACTCTGCACAGCCAGGGACTGCGACTGGCCTCGGCTCCTGCCGCCCCAGGGTACTTCCCAGCCGGCTGACACCTCTGCTCGGCATCCTCCCTGGCAAGGAACCCGGCCTCTGCAGGAGGAACTCGGGTGTCCCTGGGCATTCCTCGGCTCCGGCTGTTCTGTGTCAGGGTCTCCCAGTGCTGGCTGTGCGTGCGCCAGCGTTCCTTGCTCTCCGACCTAGCACCAGCCACTGAGGGTCCCTCATGTACAGCCAGGGGTGAGTGTGGGCTGGTGACAATCCCTGCAGGGCTGTGCCTGTCAGCCATCAATCTGTGACTCTGCTGTCACTGGAAAGAACACGTGGGGCTGCTGCTGCACAGCACAGCGTCACCCACCCAGACCCTCTTCTGCCCTCGAGGGAGGAAAGGACCACCCCAACCAAGGCACCTGCCGGTCTGACAGGAGTCACATATTAGTTTGGCGCTGGAATGGGGAGGCCTTGGGCAGCTCCAACACAAGAAAGAGGAGCAAGGGTGGAGGCAGCTGCCATCCTTAGAGGCTCTAGCGCAGCTGCACCATGTTGTGTGCAGGGGCTGGAGCAGAACCCAGGACTCCTTTACCGTGGCCCATCCCAGGTGGCTGCCCCGTGGCCTCCTGCCCCTCACCCCCCCACAGCAGTGCACAGAGAGCCCCCAGCTCTCCAGCCCCAAATGGTGTCTGGACCTCAGAGCCACCAGAGCCAACCCAGGCCAGCTGTGGGGCAGCTGGACCCACATGGATCTCATACTGCACTTTCCTGGAAGGAGTTGGGGTAGGCGATTGTAGGGCTTTTTCAATCCACCAAAGCCCAGTCAGTTGGGAAGATTGGACTCCGAAGCTCCTGCAAGTGAAAAATAGCAAATCCAATATCTTTTTAGTGGTGTTTTTATATTCAAATTAGACATAATCTCCATGAATAAAATTACTGTTCCCAAAGGGATCATGCCCAATTTAAATGTATAAAATGTCATTAAAAGGGCGCTGGCTTGCTATTAAAATTTAACTCCAGCAAACCCCCAATGTCATTTGTATTATAGTTTTACAATTAAGCCAGAGATGTTGGAAATAATAGTTTTGATGTACAATCTGGTACCATACAGTAGGAGCACATTGTTCCTCAGAAGCTGCAGCCAGACCTATTGCTGTCAACATGGGCCACCAGCTGTGGCTCCTGGGGACAGGGCACAGCCCTGGCACTGCTGAGTGGCAGCCAGCTGGGAACAGGTCCATGCCCTTCCCTCCCACTCACAGAGCCACCTGAGAGAGGTAGCTGCAGAGATGTGGGTCTGCTGGAGAGATGCATACATGAGGCTGGGGCCTCCTCTCTTTTGGGACCGTGCCAGGCAAAGGATGTGGAGCCCTTTCCTCTTTCCAAGCTTTGCTCTGGGTTTACCCTAACTCTGCCCCAGCAGTGCTGCGCGCTGTGGGCTGCTTCTGTGGGGAGCTCAGCACACCACAAGGGCATGTGATCCCCACATCCTAGGGGCTGCTTCACCCTCAGAGACATGGGGACATGGGAAGACTACCCATCTGCAGCTGTGGGGTGCTGCCCTGCACATCCCAGGTGAGTGCTTCCCATTGAGGTGAGGGCTTCAGAAGCAGCTGGGAGCAGCAGCAGGAGGAAGAGATGCAGCAGGAACATGTATGCTTGGAGCCATGATGCCCTGTGCCTGGTCATTATTTCGTCTTTAACCCAGCACCAGTTTAGCTGGTGGGAGCTGCTGGCTGTTTTCCACATGGCAGGGGAGAGAGATCAGGGAGATCAGATTTACTGGGTGTTCTGGTCATGGCTGGTGAGCTTTCAGACACTCTGGATGTCACTTAATCATCAAGAGACCTGACAAAGTCTGTTCCCACTCTCTCTGAGGGTTGGAGACTGTTGGTCCCTCACTGTCATGTGCTACAGTCCAAAAGCAGAACCAGGTGATGCTACCAGGTGACAACCACCACAGCTATGGCCTGTCTTGTCCTGCCCCAAACCCTCATGGTTCTGCCCCAAACACTGGTGGTCCTGCCCCCCTCAGCTGGGCAGGCTTCAGCTTTTAGAGTTGAGACAATGCAAGCAATGTTTCCTAAAAACCCTGAGAGCACAGAGCCCCTGTGAAGGCTGGCAGGAGGTGACCATTTGGTCACAGAGTCTAGAGCCTGCATTGACTATGGGCAGCTGAAACTGGGCCTCTTCAGCTGGGATCTGCTGGGGAAAAAGAAATTGGAGCAGCTTCCCTGGGCCATTCCCAGCTGGTGCTGGCAGTCACCCCGAGTGCACGAGGTCCCTCGGGAGGAGAGCTGCTGCCTGGTCCCGTGGCCCCCAGACCTGGCACCAAGCACCCCCTGGAACCAACACAAAAACCTGCTCCCTGGGAAGGGGTGGCTCAGGAGCAGCCTATAATAATGTACCAAATAATTACTGTGCATTAAAGGGTATAATGCATATTCAAACATGCATTTAACTTTCAGAGCAAGCAGGTGAGTGAATACGCATGTTATAAAATACACGTATTTAAGTAATGTGCAATTAATGGGGCAAAACAGTCAAAACTATTTATTACTGCTGGGAACAGAACAACTTTCCAAGCATTTTAATTACTGCAGCATTATTTTGAAAACAAAGATAGCAGTCAGTCTTTGACATTCTCTCTCTTTTTCCCCAAAGAACAGAAAAACTATGTTAGAACTTAACACTCCTGTGTGTAGGAGGGAAATGCTGAGNCCAGCTTCTATACGCACTCTGGCAAGCTGGAGCTGCACCTTGAGGGATGTACAGGGATTGCTGTGGAGAGCAGTGCCCCAGGGACTCTGCACAGCACTGGCACAGGGACTTGGTGGGGGTGGTACTGCCACATCTTGCCCTCCTGGCCAGAATGTTGGCCATCCCCAGGCAGTGAGAGGTCCCAGCCACATGCTTTGGTGGCACCCATGGTGGCAGCTGGCACCACAGCATCATCCCCTGCCAGCCTCTTCTGTTTGCCCGGGTGTCCAGGTGCCCAGGTGTCCAAGTCCTTCCTGGAGCTGCTGGCACGCACCCACCAGCCTGCAGAATGGGCAGCACTCACCTGGGACCTGCAGGCCAGCACCCCACAGCTGCAGATGGACAGTGTTCCCATGTCCCCGTGCCTTTGATGGTGAAGGGCTCCCCAGCACCACAGTGTCCTTCCATGAGCTGTGACATGGAGAGGCTGCTGGAGAGGACAAGGAAAATGCTTCTCCTATGCATGACTGAGCTGGACAGGCCAAACCAAATGGACAGGCTGTGTCTTGGGTAGTTCTTACCTGGATTTCCATGCTGAAGCACAAGAAACCATAATAAAAGCCTTAATGAAACCTTTGTAATAAATGCCATAATAAATGCCATAATAAAAGCCATAATAAAAGCCATTATAAAATGTTTGTTTGTTTCCCACACCTTCATGCTGTCACTCCTGGACCCTTTCCAGGCACAACTCCACAGCCATGAGCACCCTGAGGACATGTATCCTGCTGGACACAATGTGGAGCTTCCCATGCCGAGCTTTTCTGTCCCTCACTGCTGATCCCTTCTGCAGAGGGACACAAGCCTCAGCCAGCACTCTGAGACCTGCAGCAGGGCCAGCAGCACCTGAAGCCCAAGTAGGGTAGCCACGGGGAAAAGCCTGTATCCCCCCCAGGCTTCTCCTCTTGTGCAGAGCTGCTCCACACTGCTTCTGCCTGCATCCAGAGACCCAAATCCCCCCTTGTTCTGTGCCGCCCCGGGCACCTTCTACACATCCCACCCACAGAGGGAGCATGGCTTCCACCAACAGGGAAAAGCAGCCACTTAATTAAATACATTTCTTTTCATTTTCGAGGAGCTTTCTAAATTTATGCTAATAGCTGAGTGCTTCTGAGTCGTAGGCTGACAACACACCAGGTCATATTTTGCATTAAAATACATGAATCCAGAATGAAAATATTGGCAGATTTGGCATCCAACAGTACAATGGGGAAATGCCCTACCCGGGAACTTTCAACAGTATATTGCATCTAGAGCAGGTCAGAATGTGGGCCTGGCTGCTCACACAGCACATGACCGCATGGAAAAGGTCCCTTTTAATTCTTAAAAGAAAAGCAGTTTAACCATTGTGAGGAACTATACCTTCAGGGTATCATTTCAAAAATACAGGCAGAGATTAGGAGGGATTTGTGAGATTGTGTTTATTCCCAATTTAAGTGCTTTCCATAAATTAATTATAAAAGCAAGCCCAAACCAGTCAGAAGTACACTGGGAAATTCTCAGAGTGCTAGTCATTTTCATGCACTAATATTCATGCCATCTGCCTGCCTTTTTCTCTGCATTTTGTCTAAATACTCTGTGGTTATCCTCATCCTGCTTTCCTTTGCTGTGCCTTGTCCCTCTCCCCTCCGCCCCACTGCAGGTGCTGCCCCAAGCACACTGCTGTGCTTCCACTGGGAGCATTAAAAAGAGGAAGTCTTGTTTTGGCAATTGGAAAGTTGTCACCCTGCAGGCACAGGCTGTGGGTTTATTCCCATTTATAGGATTCACCAGTGGTCCTGGACAAGGTCTCATCCCACAGGGTGCATGGGGCACTAAGGTTGATATGGCTACTGCAAATTCACTCCAGGCAGAGCTTTGAGCGTTCTTTTAAAGGCCTCTTCTAAAAGAGAATTAAAATATCACTCCTAGAACAGCATCATTTCAGTTGCTCCCAGATACAAAATCCCAGCCTATGCCTTAAGGAGGATTAAAGAAACCAATGTGGTTGAAATCCCCAAGGGGAACAGTATGTTTTTCCTGTCTACAGGAAACCTCAGAAAACGCTTTAAATATAACCTTGCAGCAGCAGTCTGAGAGCCCGAGCACACTCCTGCCCCACAGGGAAGGTGGGATTTTAGCTGGCTGATGGGATCCTGAGGATTGCAGAGTCTGAGGTGGTGGCAAGGCACACGGAGACACTGGCAGAGCAGGGACACGGGGTCCAGCAGGGACATAGGAACACGGGCACAGTGGGGACGTGGTCTCGGCAAGGGGGAGAGGGGGCACAAGTGTAGCAAGGACACAGGGATGTGGGCACAGCAAGGCAAGAAGGAAGCTCCAGCTGGGACAGTGTGGGAAGAGGCAGGGTCCTGGTGGTTTTGGGCCCCAGTGGGTGGGCAGCGTGCTCCCACGGGCTGCTCTGAATCCCTCTGCCCCACGGGAGGTGGTAGGACTACACCAGCCCTGCCAGTGGCACAGCAGTGGGAACCACCCGGCACTGGGGGCTCTTCCAGCCTCAAGGGNGGCAGAGGTCACACACCCTTGCCCAGCCAGCATTCCTGCCATGCCTCTCATAGCACCAGGAACTTGATCTGGGAGCAGGTGGGGATTAGGGGGACAGAAACCCATACTTTGGGGTATGAAAGGTGCTGGAGGGAGCAGCAGCGCAACCAGCCCCTGTCCCATGGGGTGAGGGGCACATGGAGCCTTGTCCCTGAGAGCACACAGTCCATTCTGGAATGGGAATGCAGATTGTCCATTAACCAGGTGGGTCCCAGCAAACAGGCTCTGGGAGGCGGATGAAAACCTTTGGGCATGAGTCCTGCTGGATGTGGTCCCATCACCAGTCCTCAGGGCTTCTCCTGTCCAGTCTGCATATCCCCAGGGAATCAACCTCAATCACTGCACTCCCTAGGGAGCCACAGCTCCTCCTCAAAACCCAGAGTGGACAGCACAGGGTGCTGTAGCATGGATTAGAGTGGGATGGGATGCGATGGCATGGCATGGCATGGCAGGGCAGGGCAGGGCAGGGCAGAGAAGAGACCCAGCCATTCTCTGGCTTTCTGCAATGAGCTGCCACACCTCCACACCCCTGTATTCTCTGGAGAGCTGCCATCTCTGCTTGGGGTGGCTGGTGTTTCCCTTCAGAGAGGGAAAGCTGGTGGTTTCTTCTGTCCCACACTGACATGGGTCAAACTCCAGCTGTACCAGAGAGGGTGGCATTCCCAACTCTGCCAGTGTCCTTCCCACTTGGCAGCAAGAGGGGGATATGGGAGTGTGGAGGTGTGGCAGCCCACACCTGGGTGGCAGAGAGCTGTGGGAGAGTAATGGGTGTCCCATTACCCATTCCTCTCCTTCTGTTCCAGCTCTCTTTGGAAGACTTTCAATTTCCAGGTGGCGGGACAGTCAGGTCTGCCTGGAACAAACAGGGTGCAAACAGAATTAGGCATTTACATACACGTGTGGGTTTTATCCAAAAAACACCAAAATGGGAAACAAGAGATGGTTATCCAGAGCCAGGGTGACCCTGTGGTTATCCTGCCAAGGGTCCCTGAGAGATACAGTGCAGGAGCACAGCACCATGACCTCACCTTCAAGAGGGACCAGGGTGGGCTGGGGGACTCCACACCTGAAGCCACACTGTAGGAGATGGTTTACAGGTGCCTTTAATTGACAAAAACACATTGTGGCCAGAACTGTGCACTTTGTTTTGTGAATAAACCCTCTCTGGGTGTCTCCATCTCTCTGGTGCCACTGAGGGCACTGGCCCCAGCACTTGGAGGCTGCTGAAGTGTCTGAGGGAGTGACTCCACCACATCCACTAGGACCAGGAAGCAGGAACTGGAAAACCCCAGCAGGATGAGCCTGGAGTTGTCACACTGGAGAGCAGGTACTCCTGACACTAATCCATACTGATCAGGGAGGCAGATAAAGTGTCAGCTCAAATGATACCCAGCTCAGCAGCATAAAACAAACTTTCAAGCAATTATTTAAAAAAAACCCAAATCTGCTGGCATAATTTGACAGCATGCTGATGGTTCATCATGATAAAGGGAAATCCCACCTGGGGCAGGAGAATGAATCCCATATGCAGCAATATCCTGGTGTATATACCTCAAACGCCATGTTCCCTCTGCCCACAAATGTGTTGTTTTTACCTGTCTGCCTCTGCTCTTTTCAAAAGACAGCACAGCTGTATTAACTATCAAGTTCATGGTTCCCTTGGGCTCCCCTGCCCTGTACCTGCAGTCACAGAATGTGCTCAAATCAGGTCTCCAGACAACTTAAATCTGGGTTAATTAACGAGCAGAGTCTATTCAGTGTAGTGAGAGGTGGCAGTTTACCCATTCCTTGCCTCTGGGATGCCTCAAAGCTGCCACCAGCGGCTGTGGGGGGGAATTCGTGCCAAAGCAACACCCGACGTTGTGTAAGAATGCACATACCTGTATACACAGGTGTGCACTTGTGTGTACACAGACCTGTCGGTGTGTAAGAGTGTGTGCACAGACGTGTGCATGCATGTGGATATCACAGGACCACTGAATCCATTAGGCTGCACAAGAACGCTGACACCACTGACTCCCACTCTGTCCCCAGCCCAGAGCACTGAGTGCCACATCCTGAGTCCTTCTCTGGACACCACCGGGGATGGGGACTCCAAATCTCCCTGGGCAGCCCCAGCCAAGGCCTGACCACTCTTTAATGGGGGAATTTCTACTGATGTCCAACCTGAGCCTCTCCTGGCACAGCCTGAGGCCATTCCCTCTCCTGTCCCTGTTCCCTGGGAGCAGAGCCCGACTTCTCCGCCTGCCCTCTCCTGTCAGGGATTTGTGCAGAGCCAGAAGGTCCCCCCGAGCCTCCTTTTCCAGTTCAGGAATGTCCAGGAATGTCCATACGTCCGCGGATGGACACACCTGCCCGCTCACGTACGGGCGGATGAACGCAGCGCGCGACCCCGCAGGACGTGGGGCCGGGGCGCGGCCGGGCGTGGGCGGGGCGTGAGTTGTGTGGGCGGGGCATGTGCGAAGTGGGCGGTGCATTGGCGGTGTGGGCGGAGTATGTGCGGTGTGGGCGGGGCATGGGCCGTACGGGCGGGCTGTTCCGGTCTGTCCCGCGCTGTTCCGGGCTGCTCGGTGCCGTGAGGACGGTGGCGGGGGTACGGTCGGCCCGGGTGGCGGCAGCGGCCATGTCGGTGTTTGTGACGCGGCGGATCCCGGCCGAGGGGCTGCAGGTGCTGTCCCAGGCCAGCGGGTGAGCGCTGCGAGTCCCTCTGCAGGAGCTGTGCCGGTGCGGGTCCCGGTGCAGGTCCCGGTGCGGGTCCCGGTGCCGATTCCGGTCCCGGTGTGGCTGTCGATGCCGATTCCCTATCCTGGTGTGGATGTCGGTGTCGGTCCCGGTGCGGGTTCCGGTCCCGGTGCCGGTGGGTGACGGCGCCGGTGCCGCCGCAGGTGCCGCGTGCAGCAGTGGGACTCGGAGGAGCCGGTGCCGCGGGCCGAGCTGCTGGCGGGCGTGGCGGGGACGCGCGGGCTGCTCTGCCTGCTCTCAGACCGCATCGACCGCGAGGTGCTGGACGCGGCCGGTGCGTGCGGAGCCCCCTGCTTCTCCCCGCCGCCATCCCCTGGGCCTTGGGGACAGGCACGGCAGCACCGATCGTGTCTTACAGGGCCCGACCTGAAGGTCATCAGCACTTTGTCCGTGGGCTTCGACCACCTCGCCCTGGACGAGATCAAGAAGCGGTAACGCTGCCCCTCTCCTCCCCTGCTCTGTCCCCCGCCAGCTGGGACACCTCCTGTTCCAGCCCTCCCCCTGCTCTGACCCCCCCATGATTCGTTCCCTTCCCCATGTCTTCACTCCCCTAGTGAACTGTTCCCCTAGTTGTGGACCCCTTCCCCTGACAAACCCTGCATCTCACTGGTCCCTTTTGGCAGGTGGGCTTTCACAGAGCATGGGGCTGGGGGAGGGTCAGCTACCCGCACCTCTCTATTGCTGGGTCATGGCTGGGGTCACCCCAATCACACCAGGGCTGGAGAAAGTTTGGGTGCTGGGCTGAGCAAGGACTATCTGGGGAAAGGGTGTGGGCAGGAGGGCTGAGAGCCAAAGGGATGTCCCCAGGATGTACCTGGGGCAGGCACAGTGCTGGCACCCAGCCCAGGGATGCCAGGGAGCACCCCAGGGCTGCCCCAGAGCCCGGTCTGGCCTGTCAGGGGGATCCGTGTGGGGTACACCCCCGACGTGCTGACCGACGCCACCGCGGAGCTGTCCGTGGCCCTGCTGCTGTCCGCGTGCCGCCGGCTGCCCGAGGCGGCCGAGCAGGTGAAGAGGTGAGTGCCCACCGTGGGTGGCCCCAGAGCTGTGCCACATGGGCTGGTGATGGAGGCCGAGGCCAGAGTTTCGTGCAGCTCACACCGAGTACCTGGGCTGGGCTCTGAACAGCTTTCCATGATACGTGTTCTTGTCCCACTCTCTCTGGCAGTGGCGGCTGGACAACGTGGAAGCCCCTGTGGATGTGTGGATATGGCCTCTCTGACAGCACCGTGGGCATCATTGGGCTGGGCAGGATAGGTAAGTGCAGTTCACAGAGCAGATTTCTGTTCTCCAGCCGTGGCAGGGTGGATTTGGAGCCTCACCTTCAGCCTGGGCTACTGGAAGGCGTCCCTGCTGGAGGTGGGAGGGCTGGAATGAGATGGTCTTTGCAGTCTTTTCCAACCCAGGCTTTTCTGGGGCTCTGTGATTCAGCCAAGGTGAACCTGGTGCTCACCTGATTAAACCCCATGAGCAGAGTGAGGGGAGCTGTGGAGTGCCTCTCCCAGCAGCTGTACTGGCTCATCAGCCTCAGCCTTAAAGCCTCAGGTGTTCATGTGCTTCCACCACCTCCCGCCCCTGCAGCAGTCTGTACCTCCTCCTGGTCCTCAGTCAAACAAATGCAGTGGCAAAGTCCACACAGCACTCCATCCAGCCGTGGACTTTGCCAGCAGGCAGCCATTCCTGTCCTTGCTCCCCAGGGCAGTGTGCTCCCAAGGGTAGTCATGGGGTCAGTGTCCAAAGGCCCCTTTCCACAGCAGAATGTCTCCAGCCCCATCCCACAGTCAGGAAGGAGTGATCCCACTGCAGCAGCCCTTCAGTGGCTTCACATGCTGGTCCCCACACGTGTTGTGGAGCCACAGCAGCCCAACACCTTTCTCCCTCACTCTTAGGACAGGCAGTTGCCCGGCGCCTGAAGCCATTTGGGGTCAGGAAGTTTCTCTACACTGGCAGTGGCCCAAAACCGGAGAATGCGGCAGAGTTTGGGGCTGAATTTGGTAAGGACGGCACCAGGGCAGGGGTGGTGTCAGTCATGAGTCTTGGAGCACCATGGCTGGGACAGCTCCAGGGGGGTCACTCACAGGGTTTGTCACCTGCAGGGTGGGCCAGTTGAGGGAGGGCACAAGCTGGGGGATCTGGGGGCTCGTGGGTGTAGCCAGTGTGAGGGGGCAGCAGGGGAGGGAGTGCCATGTCCCAGACGTGCCCCACAAGGCAGTGGGGGGTAACAGGGAGGACCCTGCCTCCCCTGAGCCAGGCAAAGGCTAAACATGCAGGGGTTCATCAGACCACTGAGAGAGCTCCAGGCTGCAGCTGATCCTGCCGGTGTTCCCCTTCCCTGTGTCTGTGCATTGGTGATTTTCTGTCAGTTTCATTCCCACAAGGAAATTGGGCACAGTGAACAGAGGCAAAAAGTGGGATCTGCTCCTAGGAGGAGGGGAGGGTCTTGTGGACTGTCCCCGTGGGCTGAATACTGAGGTGTCCTGCTGGGAAGACAGGAGGGCCTGCAGCTGCCCCTGGAGTTCTGCTGAGAGAAGTAGCTGCAGTGGGATGTTTCCATGTTTCTTCCCTCAGTCCCGCTCAAGAGGCTGGCCGAAGAGTCGGACTTTGTAGTGGTGACTTGTGCCCTGACACCAGCTACCCAGGGGATGTGCAACAAGGACTTCTTTGGCAGGATGAAGAAGACTTCTGTGTTCGTCAACACAAGCAGGTACTGGAAGCCCAGACCTGTGCCTGGGAGAGTGGCCGTTGCCCTTCCACACTGTGAGTGTAGAGGGATCTGCTGTCTCTGAGTCCAGACAGCACATGGCTGCAGCCACGGGGAACATTTGCCCAAGGCCCCTTGGGACTGAGCCAAAGGCAAGATAAATTATTCAGGGAGCACCCAGCTCTTCCCTCCACTGTGGGAGCTGGAGAATGAGCAGCTCACTGCTGCGAGGTTCAGGCACATCCAGAGAGGGTCTGACCTCTGCTTAGGCAGCCCTGGGGATCCACTGCTTCTGTGCCCCTGGGAGCCTGCGGGAGCCCTCAGCAGTGACACCAGCTTCTCACCCCTCGTGTTTGCAGGGGGGCTGTGGTGAACCAGGAGGACCTGTACAATGCATTGGCCAGTGGCCAGATCGCAGCTGCCGGCCTGGATGTCACCACACCAGAGCCACTGCCTACTGACCACCCCCTGCTGTCCCTCAAGAACTGCGGTGAGTGTCAGGGGGAGTGGCCAGACCCCTCCTCCAGCAGGTGCTGCCTTGGGGGCCCAGTGACAGGTGTGACAGGGACCCCTGGTCCCCATTAGTCTGCTGGTGGCAGTGGGCACCACAGGACAGGCAGATCAGGTATATTTAGGTGGGCTACTGTACAATGCAGGGAGCTGCTGTGGGGTGAAAGCTCATCAACATGATGTCAAACAAGTGTGGGAGCTGTTTTAATTTTCCAGAAAGTCATTGAGATAAGCTCAGTTTGAGTACCTTCGTGATGGCTCTTCATTCAATGTGTGAAATTCATGGAGGATCTGGTATGAGCAGGTGCATGGATGAGAAACCAATTCCAGCTCAGGCCCTGTCCAGCTCAGGTATCCTGTGCTGGAAAAGTTTCCCACTGGCTAAAAGTGAGCTGCTCAGTTTGCCTGGAGGAGTCCTGGTCTTGGGAGCACTGCTGGGATGGCCCGGCTGCCATGAGTGTGGGCAGCCTGTTCCAGGCATAGGGAAGGTGGGCAGGGGCAGGTCCAGGACTGAGACCTGTCTTCTCTGGAGGAGGATGATGGAGGTGAGGAAGGATGGCTAGGAAGAAACTTGCTTGGCTGGTGTCTCACAAGATGTCCTCCCTCCAAGGGGAGGGGGTTTCTGGAGTAGGAAAAGTATCTTCCAAAAAGAAACCATAGGGACATCTATGAAAATTTGGAAATGCCCGTGACTGAGTGTCTGTTTCTGAAATACAAACCTGTAGCTGTTGTTTTATCTTTTTGCTACAATTCATTTTTTATTTGCATGCATTGTTTCTCAAAGTAGACAGTGTGAGGAGTGATAAGAGCAGAGACTTTCTGGAAATATTTGCAGGATTTGGAGATTTGAGAGCTCTTAAACAAGACCAGGCAGGACATGTATTTAGATGTGTATTTATTGAACACATTACTTATAACAGTCATATCACATATTTATTAATACACAAATAACATCTACGTGGACACTGTACCTGACAGTGCTGAAAGGGGCTGTTGGGCAGTGTGAAGGTGAGAGGTGAGCAGTGTCCTTCCCTGTCCCTGCAGTGATCCTGCCACACATCGGGAGCGCCACGTACGCCACGAGGAGCACCATGGCAGTGCTGGCAGCCAACAACCTGCTGGCTGGGCTGCGAGGGGAGCCCATGCCCCACGAGCTGAAGCTGTGATGGCCAGGCCCTGCTCCAGCAGCACCATGGAACAGAGGTGGCATTGAGGGCCAGCCTGTGTCCCCTCCCCTGCGGCGGCCAGGAGCCATTAAAGAGCAGCAGCCAAAGTGTCATGCTTGTGTTATTGGAGAACAAGGAATGTGGTGGAGCACACTGCGGGTGCCAGAGGGGCTGCCCCTAGGTTGGGGAGTGCTTGCCATGCTGGAGCCACCATAAGGGAGCTGCTGCAGCAGCATCTGTCCTCAAAACCTGGTCACAGCAAGAGGCCAGGAGTGCCTTACCTGGGCTTGTAGCCAGGAAGGGAGGAGAGGTACCAGCTCTGTCCCTGCAGGCTGCTGCTGCTGTCACAGGAGCTGCTGCAGCCCACACATCAAATGGTCCTATGCAATCAGTGGCACCGCATGATCCTCTGCTTGAGGGGTCTAAAGAAGAAACACAAAACAGGCTTGGGCAGCTCCCCAGGAACTCCAGCTCCGCCTTTTGTATCCGTAACCAATTCTAGGAACAGCTCCAGGGTGGACAGCAAACTGGAATTCACTGGGAGGTTCCGCCACCCCTTTGTAGGTTCTGGCTGCAGCTCCTCTCATGTTTTCAGATGTGCAGTGACATTTGTTGGTGCAGAGGAGAGCCTGAGCCTCCAGCTGCCAGGAGATGCCTGATGGGCACATCTCGCGGGCTTTGGGGATTCATGTGTCCTGCAGCCACAGTCCCAAATGGGGACTGGAACCTGGAGCCCACCTCTCAGTGCCACTGATCACAGAATCATGGAATGGGTTGGGTTGGAAGGGACCTCATGGATCATCTCATTCCACCTGCCATGGGCAGGGACACCTTCCACTATCCCAGAGAGGTCCAAGCCTTGGACACCTTCAGAGTGTGGGCAGCCACATCTTTGACAAGCCTGTGGTCCAGCTTGCCCATCCTGCTGGATGGGGATGGATCTGCCCCCGGGGTGTGCGCTGGCCTTGCCATAGCCCCTCCCCTTGTACCCTCCCATCATGGGTGACCGTGTGGCAGACAGGGCAGCCCTGTCACAGACTGGTCACAGCCATGCAGTGCTGCCCATGCCAGTCACTCCACAGGTGTCCCCACAGGGTGATGTGGAGGTCACTCTCACCAGTCTTCAGCCAGCTTCCCTGCAGCTCCAAGTGCTGCCAGTCCTCATGCCAGGGAACATGCTGAAGAGCACACCTGGACTCAGGTTTCTTTTGAGCTGTGGCTCTCCATCAGCCATCCTCCTCCCTCCTCTCCCTCCCAGTCCCATCACAGCACTCCATGGTGTCCAGGCCCACAGAGGAGGACACAGGAGGCCCTGTGGCATGTCCAGGTTGAACAGTGATGCCAGTGGCTGACACAGCCTGCTGAGATGGGGTTTTCCCACCTCTCTGCTCCAGGACAAGCCCCACTGCCCTGCAGCCACCTGTGCCTTCACCCTAGCAGGGAACAGACAGGGAACCAGTGCTTTTTGGGGACAGCAGCACAAGCGAGAGAGGAGCATGCAATGGGCAGGAGGGAAGTGTCCTGGAGTGAGCAGCTGGCAGCACCGTAATCCTGGTGTGAGGAGGGAGCCAGCGCACAGCACAAAGCCTGTAATGGAAGCTAAAGCTCACCCAGCACACTGTGTCTTCCTGTCCCAGAGCAGCTTCCCTTGTGCTGGACTCTGCTGGCATTTCTTGGGTGCTCAATGAAGCACTCTCTTATAGCAGTAATGGCTGTTGAAAGTTGCCCTGCATCACACCTGGGAGGAATTCTGACACATCTACCAGTAAGTTTTGATCATGGCTGATTGCCTTGTGCTGGCCTGTCAGTAGTAGTTCTGGAGGTTTGTAACCTGGACTGAGCAGGAAAGACTTGTGGCCATGGTGGTGGAGAGGGAGGGAGTGTGCTCTGGGCATCCCAGCTGGCCTGGGGAGTTTCCAAACTACCCAGTGGAAATCAGGTATGACTTTGCTGTGAAAACCCAGGGCATGGGTCCAGTGTGGGAGCTCACTGGTCTCCAAGATTCCTTAGTGTTGACACTGAAGATTCTGCTGCTGGTGGAGTTGCTGTGACGCTGAGGGATGGTGACCAAATATCCAAGAGGCTCCTGTGATCCCTCATGATGACAGGGAATGACCTGGGGTCTGAGCGGATGTGTCAGATTCCCCAGGTGCATTAGGAAATAGATTCCTACAAATAGGTACAGCAGCTGCCACAGGGACTGGAGCACTGGGCTCAAGTGTCCATCTCAGAACTCCTTCAAGACAAGCACCTCTGCCACCTGTGACATCATCCCCTGAGGAATTCAGAGAGCAGCAGTGACCATGGATCACGAATTTTACAGGTGCTGTGTAGGTATTATTTCATTAACAAAAGTAAGTTCTTACAAAGAACTCCTACTGGGGACAAAATTATTACCAAGGTCAGGTTTTCACGATCCCTTTTGCAGTCACAATTTTTTTCTGTACAGGCTGGTGTGGAGAGCACTGAACCAGTGAAGCCAGTCAGACACAGCAACACAAAAAAGTAGGGTTTATTTCCAGGTGTTTCGGAACAGACACCCCGACACCCCCATGCGAGATCCCACTTGCAAGGTTCAATTATGGGTGCAATTCAGTGGCATAAGCTCTCCAGGCTGTGGGGTGAGACACCCTCCACTAGAGCGGGCAGCTCAGGCCCCAGGCGTTTATTTATTCTATTCCCAGGAATTTATTGCTTCGTTCAGGAAGACTCAGCTGCGAGGCACCTGCAGGCTCCAGGCCTGCAACTGCCCCTCTGCACATCAATTGACAATGGATTTTAAAGCTCCTGCATCCAAAAATGCTCCAGACAAACTTTTTCTCAAAGAAAGAGTACGGAAGTCTTCCTGCACTGATATTCCACATTAAATTTTTTTTATAAAAACAGTTCAAAAGTCCAGTTAAGTGTTTATCTGCTCGTATTAGTTCCTAATTAGTCTCTGCACAAAACATTGTGACAATTCAACAAATTTGGATGTGCTACAGGAAACATAAAACGAAAAAAAACCCAAGCCTTGTTTTTAAAATGCAAAACACTAGAAATGCAATGAAGATGAAACAGTGTGTTACTTAACAAAGCAACACAAGAAATTACTAAAGTACAAAATACTGCATTTTATTGTTGTTTGGGAGAGTGTTTATGCATTTCAGTGCTGTTAGTTCCCAATACTGAAATTATTTAAAACAAAACACAGCATATCCCACTGCTTTAAAAAACGTGTTATTTTAATGCTTAAAAAAATCAGGAGCCAGAAATATGACCAGTAAGTAAACCCTGTAACAAAATATTAAAATTTTAGAGGAATTAATCTAACCATCTCCTGTGTTTGTGCATTCCTCAGATGGTCAAGGTGCAAACAACACACTGACAAGGAAGGTGCAGGGAATCCTCTCTATCACCTGAGCAGGACACTCTGCAGCCCTGACCCAGCCCCTGCTCAGCTGAGTGGCATTTATCATCAGCAGAAGTGCTCTGAAAGTTTATTTTAAAACCTAAGAATGCTGAGCACCAGTTCATGTGCACCTTGGACAAGGAAGAAAGGAGACTGCAGGCAGTGTTAAGTTACAGTGGCACCAAAGAAGAGGAAATGAAAAAGAGAATGACAAATTTCTGCTGCAAGTGTATAGTGCCATTTTTTAAAACTAAGTTTACATAAGCTTTTTAAAAATGTACGGGGGAAAAGAACTTTTATGACACTAGCTTAAGTGGAAGGCCTGGACTTGACAAGGACATTTTACAGAATAAGAGCCAGCGGTGCCCTGGAAGCCAGGAGGGCCAATCATGTCCTGGCAGGGATCATCAGCCAAGTGAGGGAGGGGATTGTCCTGCTCTGCTCTGCTCTGCTCTGGGGCGGCCTCACCTTAAGTGCTGCAGGCAATTTGGAGCACCATCATATAAAAGACATTAAGCTGTTATTAGAGAATGTCCAGAGGAGGCCATGAGGTTGGTGAGGGGTCTGGAAAGGAAGCTTTATGAGGAGCAGCTGAGGGCACTTCGTTTGCTCAGCATGGTGGAGATTGACATCAGACCCCACAGAGGTCTTCAACATCCTCCCGAGAAGCAGCAGTAGGGCAGATATAGATCTCTTCACTCTCGTGACCAGTGACAGGACTTTAAAAAAGGCTGAAGCTGAATCGGGGGAGGTTTAGGCTGGCTATCAGGAAAGGTTTTTCACCCAGCGGGTGGTCTGGCACTGAACAAGCTCCCCAAGGACAGGGTCACAACTCCAAGGCTGTCTGAAGTAAAGAAGTGTTTGCACATTGCTCTGAGGCACAAGATGAGATTGTTGGGGTATCCTCTGCAAGGCCAGGAGCTGGACACAATGATCCGGAGGGCTCCCTTCCAACTCAGCATACTCTGATTTTGTGCAATATGGCAAATGAGGATTGCCCCTGACCTAGGAGCGATTTGATCCAAGGACAGATCCACAGCTGCGAAGGGAAGTCACTAAGAGCGCAGGGCAGGAAATTAAAGCCTGGAGATAAGAGAAAAAAACAACGTGCTCACGCCGTAACGGGGACCAGATGGACTGTGGGCATCTGGGAACAGCAAGATACAGTCTTACGTGGCAAAAAAAGCCATCACAAATTCCCTCTCCTTCAGAACAACAGACAAAGACAAGCTCTGTTCAAACTTCTGCGTATATAGAACTGTAACACAGGAGATACAAACTGGTTAAAATACTGCTAGAAATAGCACAAACAAGAGACAGTACTTCACTTACCACTTAATACTCGTTTCTACGGGGGAAAAAAAAAAAACAAAACAGCCAAACATCCAGATCTTGCTGTATTAAAGTTATATGTACACCTGGCAGTCCAAAAGTTACTTGTCTGGGATTTAATTTAAGCACCTCGATTACACAGTGTCCTTTACTACAAAACAGCCAAACATACATTCATAATCCTAGAACTATTGTCATAAGTAGCGTATTTTAAAGCATTATGTCAGGCAGGTGCAGCCTAAGCTGTTTTTCTCTTTTAAAGGTAAGGGGTCTGCACCACTGTGCTCACATAATGCAGCGACTCATGTTACAGTAATCTTTTAAATGCTTTCACTGTTACAAAATGCTTTAGAGAAAAAAAAAAAAACCAAAGAAGAAATGCGCACGTCAGTTTCTTGTTCTCAAACCGTGCTGTTTTAGGAGACCCCCGTGCTGTCACCCCTCTGCCCTGCAAAGGGGCTGCTTCGCCCTGGGGGTCGCATCCCCATCCCCGCCGCGCGGCTCCCGGCGGCAACACCCGCGAGGTAGGTACCGGATATCCCCAATGGCAGAGCCAAGACTGTGTGTGGCACCGTGGCACGCCGGCGTCTGCCCGCCTGCAGCAGCAGCGAGGCTCCTCCGGGCCCGGGGCAGCAGGTTACAGCAAACTGCTGGGCAGGTTGCTGCTCTGCCACCTAAGGCAGGTGGTCTTAGAGTGTTTGTAGAGGTGGCTGGACTGGCTGAAGCGCTTGCCGCACTTGAGGCAGGCGTAGGGCTTCTCCCCCGTGTGCACACGGATGTGCTTCTTGCAGTCCGTGAGCGTCAGGAAGGTCTTGCAGCAGATCTTGCAGGCGTACTTGCGGGCGCCCTCCACCACCAGCACGTTGTGCTCCGACAGAGCCTTCTTGCACTTGGACAGGACGTCTGCGGACGCCCTGGTCAGCTGCGGCGGGCCCGGCTGCGACAGGTGCCCGCCCTCGAATGAAGTGCTCCCATTCATCATCAGCTGGGAGCCGGAGGAGCTCTCCTGCAGCTGCGAGCCCCGCACAGAGGTCACCACGGGCATCTTGGGGGCAATGCGGCGGTAGCCAGGAAAGCCACCAGCTCCACCCCTCACCGAGCCCATCATGGCCCGAGACAGCGAGTGCAAGCCCAGGCCGGACCGCGGGAAATCCATGCCGAACTGCTCCGCCGCTCGGTACCCGGAGGTCTGCACGCACGGCAGACCCATCACATCCTGCATGGGCCTCACAAAGTGGGAGTCCGTGGGCTCACTGAACGGGTTCTCGACGTGGGAGACGGCAGCAGATGAGTGGCCACCGGTGGGCCCTGACTCTGGGCTCATCAGGTAAGAGGCATCACTGTCCATCCTGCAGTCACTGGTGGTGTTGGGAATGTTGTCGTCGTTGTTCTGGCTGGCACCAAAGCCACTTCCCCTGTTTTTATTCAAAAAATTTGAAATGCTGAAAGAAGACTTGTGTTCCAGGTTGTTGGACACCTCCATAATGTGGATGTCTCCCACCCTGTCCGTGCTGGACTGAGGGTCCGAGAAGCTGCGGTCACTGCTCTCGGGACTCAGCTCTATCTTCTCTGCGCTCACCACTCCTCCCTCCACCTCCACAGACTCGCTGCCCTCTGCCTGGGAGGTGACATCGCTCACCTCATCCTGAGGCTCTGGGGAGCTCAGGGGCTCAGACTTCACCACCACCCTCATGTGCTCCTTCTCATTCAGGCTGACCTCTGGGTTTTCACACGGGAAGTTGCTCTTCTCAGCAGCAGCCTCCTGGTCAAAACTGGTTTCCACTTGCGTGGCCTGGGACGCCATGGACATCTGGGAAATGTTTCCCCCGCCGTTGTCTGACTGGCTGGGCACTTGAGCATCCTCCTGAGCACCGAAAGACTGGTCGAACATGATCGTGTTGTCCTCCTGGTTGTCGGCGACAGCGTCGGCCTTGGAGTTGTCCACGATCTTCAGCGAGTCCGGAGAGAAGAAATCCTCGCGCGAGTGGACGACGGGCTGCCCGCTCTCGGCGGCCACGTCGGACACGGGCTCCTCCATGGCGGGCCGGATGCGCTGGCGGGCGCGCTCCTCGGAGGACTGCTTGCGCTTGTGCAGGCGGCGGATGGGGAAGGCGGCGCGCTGCTCCAGCCCGCCCCGCAGGGCCGTGCCCATGGCGCCGGGCGGCTCCTCGGCGCCCTGCGAGGAGCCCAGCGCCGAGCTGACGATGCTGAGCCCCAGCTGCTGCAGCATGAAGGAGCGCTGCAGCCGCGCGCTCTGCTCCTGCGCGCGCTCGCTGGGCGGCGACAGCGGCAGCGTCCGCGTCGTCAGGTAGTGCTTGCAGGCCTTCACCACCGAGTTGAGGTGCAGGTGGGAGGCGGCCAGCAGCACGTCCATCACGTTGCTCTCCCCCAGCATGAGCGTGGAGGTGTACATCATGTCGATGAGCGCGGCGAAGGCCTCGGCCGTCACCACCTCGCTGTCCAGCTGGATCATGTTCATGGTCTGGTCGCCCTCGGCCACGGTGAAGAGCGCGCGGAAGTGCGTGCTGCAGGCGGCCAGCACGGAGCGGTGCGCCTTGAAGTGCCGGTTTCCCACCACGATGACGCAGTCGCACAGCTGCCCGTGCAGCCGCTGGTAGTTGAGCTGCTGGAAGACTTGTTCAAAGTGTCCTGGGAAATCCATGGTCCTGCAAAACACAAGAGACCACCGCTATAGGGGCCACCAAGTTGGTCGGAGGGAGAGAGCAGCTCTGCTGTGAGAGCATCTCTGCCAAGGCTCTGCTGTGAGGAGAGCGTGAGTGCATTGGGATTGTCCAGCCTGGAGAAGAGAAGGCTGCAGGGTGACCTAACCCTGGCCTTCCAGTTCTGAAGAGGGCTACTGTGAATGTGGAACAAGACTGTTTATGAGAGTCTGCAGTGAAAGAGAAAGGGGAGTGGGTTCAAACTGAAAGATGGTAGCAGAAGATGGGAGTCTTCCCTGCAAGGGTGGGGAGGCCCTGGCACAGGGTGCCCAGAGAAGCTGTGGCTACCCCTGGATCCCTGGAAGTATCCAAGGCCAGGTTGGACACTGGGGCTTGGAGCAGCCTGGGACAGTGGAAGATATCCCTGCCCCTGACAGGAGGTGGAATTAGACAAGGTGCCCTTCCAACCCAAATTGTTGTATGATTCTATGTTTGAAGTCCTGGTCGGGCTGCAGTGAAGCAGGCTATGGAGACAAAAGGTGAGAGCTGAAACACAAACAGAAACTGGTCTGACTTTACCAACACCACAGGGGCACACGATCAAAGCCAGCAGTCTGGAGGACAAAGAAAAGCAGGGAAAATCCAGGTTCTGCCACAGAGCTGACCTCAGCACCACCCATGTCAAAGGCAGTTGTGCTGGAAACTGGACAACAGGGGTCACCTCACACCCACGAGTAAAACATTTAATCCTGGTTTGCAAAAAAATCTGATTACAATAACAATCTCCTGCCCCCTCTGATACACTGCTCACACAACTGGGTAGCCTTCCACAGAAACACTGGGGCTGCTGGCAAAACAATGTGATGCTCAACAAGACAAGTAGGCAAGAGTCAGGGGTTGTTTCTTCTTAAATTTTCCTTAACAGAATATGGGCCATATCCTAACAGATTCATGTCAAGACTACATAAATGACCCTTGGCAATATCTTGACTTTTCCTCATGAAAAAACGAACCAAAGTGTAAGATTTGGTGAGCAGAAAGGCTGCACATCCAAGGCACACACACAGAAGTTCCTGTGCTCACGTTTATTTTCCAACAGCAACGCGACAGCACAAATGGACACAAGACCATAAAGCAGCTAAAAAAAAGTCACACAGCCAGAATTATTCTTTTGAGGAAGGATCAAATGTAAGCCTGCTGATTCACAAAGTCCATCCTCAAACATGGATGTGTTTGCTGCTTTTTCTTTCCTCCCCATCACTGTCTTTGGTGGCCAGCTCATCGCCCCGCACAGGATATCCCCAGAATCCCACCGTGTGTCCTTGGATGGAGTCAGAACAGGGAGATCATTCACCAGTTATCACCTAGAATACTCAGCACGGCGAAAATTAAGTAATTTAGAACCTTTGAAAACTCTGGAACATCAACTGACTGTTGGACAACTGGGGGTCTCCAGCTGAAAGGTGGTCTTCTCAAGACAGTGCCTTTTCCCCCGTTTTTTTTTCCTTTACGCATCACCTGCAACATCCAAGGTTTGTTCCCCTCCCACAGAAGCACCTGCATCCCAGCGCTGCATCACCACCAGTGAAGGCACACCCGGAGACTCCGTTTTGTGTCGCACACGGGACATAAAGGGGACTCCGGAGAGCCCTGGTCGCGCCCCGACGCTGGGGTCACTGGTCTCCGCCTCCCCGCCGCCCCCCGCCCCGCTCACCTGCGGTGTCCGTGCGGGAAGGGCCGTGCGAGGTTCAGGATGGGGACTGGGATGGGGATCGGGCCCGGACCCGCTCCCGCCGCTCCGGCCCCGCCCGCCCCTCCCCGCCGCGCCGACCGAGCGCGTCACTTCCGGCCGCTGGCGGCGCGGGCCTTGCTCACAGCCAATCGGCGGCTTCGTTACTGATACGCGGCGGCAGAGTCTCACCTCGCCCAATCGGTGCTGAGCTTATTGCCACGACGGGAGGTTGTGGCGGAAGAGGCGGAGGAACGGGAGGAGCGGCACCCGGAGCGGGACCCGGCCCGGAACGCGCGTCGCAGCCGCGCCCCCTCACTCAGCCCCTCGCCATGGCCGCCGCCACCTGGCGCTACCGCGGGGACCCCGACGCGGAGCGGCCGGCGGCGCTGGGTGAGCGGGACTGGGCCGGGGGCGTGGGGCGGGTCATGGGCTTCCCCTCGGGGTTCGCGGCCGGCCCCGGATCTCACGGGCTTCCTCTCCCGCAGTGCGGTTCGCCAACGGGAAGCTGCGGCACCCCGACTCCCTGAGCTTCACCGTGTACCGGAACCGGGACACGGCGCATCCCCGGAAGAGGCACCGCAGGATCCTGGTAAGAGCCCGCCCTGGGGCGGCGGGGGCGGCTGCGGACCCTCGGGTCGCAGTAATATTGTAGCATGTAATGATAGTAGTACGCAGTGGGGCAGGAGCCAGAGAATGGTCATAATCGGATAAAAGTCACGGATGTTGTTAATTAGCCCCGTGGGCTGCGGGGCCCATTCGGGACCACAGCGGGAGCGGCGGCCGAGCCCCAGTCCAGGCAATTCCCGTGCGTAATCCCCACCGGGCAGTGCCTGCTGCGGGCTGCAGAGGGGCGTGACTGTTCTGCACTCAGGGCTGTGGCCTCAGCAACTCCCTCCGAAGTGAGAAATTCCTCCCTGTGAGGGTGGGGAGGCCCTGGCACAGAGTGCCCAGAGAAGCTGTGGCTGCCCCTGGGTCCCTGGCAGTAGTAGTGGTCACCATTCGGTTGGATAAGAAAGCTCACGTTGCAGCTAGAGGTGTGGGGCAGTTCAATTAACTATTGGCGGGGTTAATTAATGTTAATTTAAATTAATTAATTAATTAGGGCATAAACTTTGCGGCAGTTGTTTATTGGCTAATTAACCTTTAAAAGACCTTGTAACTTGTGGTCTGGGGACGACTGACCTCGGACTTCTGGCGTATGGTGGAGACGTTCTCACCCTTCGATGAGACTGCAGCAATAAATAATGCTTTGAGACATCTTGAATGGTGCTGTCTCTTAAAAATGCTGTCACTGGTAGTGCTGGCTGTGGCTTTTCAGTTGGTGGATTGCAGGCACCTGACAATACTGGAGCTGAAATGAATCATTGGAAACCACATTTCAGCCTGAAGTGTCGGGGGTGATCACTGTGAGGTGTTGTACGTGTACTCTGCGTGTAAATTATGATGCCTGGGAATGGTCGCCCAGGGAGAAGCAGAGCAGAGGCACTGAAGGTCCCTCAGCCCTCTCTTCAAGGAATTCTCCATGGTTTCCCAGGTCTCGGAGACAGAGCGGCTCTGCTACGTGGGGCACAACTTTGGCAGCGAGGTCATGAAGTGCAACTCCCTGTGCAGGTATGGAAAAGGAGCTGGGAGCAAAAGCACTGCCCAGACACAGAGCTCCTGCTCCCTTCCCTGCAACTGCCTCAGAGGTTTCCACGGGGCTGTGGTGGGGCTTGGAGGATTGGGACAGGAAGCTCCGGCTGTTCATGCACATCTGGTGGAAGCTGTGGTCTGTAAATCACAGACCCGTTTGAAAACATCTTGTGATGTCTGGGGGGAGGATATGGATTAGTGTAGCAGCAGGATGGAGCTTTGTTACTAAGAAATTAGGATGAAGAAATTGCTTTAATGATCAGTTGGTCAGTGATGAAGGGGTCATCGTTGTGGGGCCCTTCCAGCTGAGATGTTTTGTAACTCTGCACAGGGGACTGGCTTCTCCTCTGTCAACACATGCCCATACCAACCTCTGTTCTGTCTGAGCAGTGAGACCAGGAGAGCTTGATCCTCAGATAATGCAGCGTCCAGTTTGAGATGCTGCAGCTGAAAAAGGAGCACCAAAGGATTGTTTATTCTCGAGTTTGGAGAGATAAATGCAGTTTAACAAATGTGTATGGTACGGGTGTTAATTCAGTATTGTTTGTGGGAAGGTTTAAGTGCTCTTACCTCTGAACATCGGTGAAGAGGTGGTCCTGGGGGTTGAAGTGCTGCTTGCCTGCAGCTCTGGAGATACTGAGCTCTGGGAGCTACAGAGAAATTTGGTTATTGTTCAAGCCATGGCCATCAACTCCTGACATAACAAAAAAGGCAAAAGAAAATAGCAGAACTCTGGCACCTACACTTCACGTAATTCAGTTGTTTTAGGCCTTCTGCATATACTTAGAGTAGAAATTCTTTCTGGTTTTGTGTGTACACATACCTTGGAGGTAACTTGGTTTATCATAGCACTGTTACTGCAAGGCAGGAGAGCTGCCAGGATGTGAGAAGACCACATAGTTTAAATCATTTGCACTGCTCTGCCTGTCATTAATCAACTGCCCCCCTTTCTCCCCAGGTACTTTGTTGGTGTGTTAGACAAGAACTCTGGGCAGATGGAGGTCTACAATGCTGAAATATTCAACATGCAGCCCCTGCTCTCAGGTGGGAGGTGCTGGGAGTCACAGCTGCTGGGTTGCTTTGTCCTTCTCATTCCTGCCTTGTTCCTTTGGCATGGAACAAGGATAGTTCTTCACTTGTGCATGCTGAGAGGGACAGTGGGAGTGGAAGTCTAAGGTGGAAGTCAAGCAGAGATTGTGGAGGGTGGGAGTCACTCACAGAGTGTCACTGCTCAAGTGCAGCCTTGTCTGGGTGTGTTCTGCTGAGGGAGGCCTGAGATTCATCAGGAATTGGATCAATGCATAACACAGTTTTATCCAGCAGGACTGTCTTTTGTCATTGAACCCAAGATAAGACCCCAAAAGATCACATCATTTGGTAGCTGATTTTCTACCCTGTGCAGCAGGATGTGGGTTTGGCCATAGTCCATGTAGCAAAAGCTCTTTTTTTTTTCCCTATGTTTTCTTTTTTGGTGTGTCTTTTAATTAGCCAGGTCACACAGAGGGGATCCTGATGTGCTGTGCCAAGTCTCTCAGTCACAGAGCTAAAGGAATTCCTGTCCTGGCTGCTGCTGTCCAACACTAACTTTGGTTGTTTTATAGATAACTTGATACCTGACGACACAAAGGATTATCAGACCAAATCCTACAGGGAGAAGGTAAAGTTGAAAGCTGTGTCATGTTCTGCTGTGATTATCCAGGTGACAGGGGCAGATGCTTGTCTTGAGGCTGGGAGGTTTGGTGTCCTGCAGGGTAAACCTGTGCAGGACCAACATTCTCCCATTGTCCAGGAGGCAGTACAGTCATTGCCTGGCTCAGGAGTATTTTCCTGGTTATTTTAGGCTGGTCACCATCCCAGTGACCTCCTGCCCCTCGCAGACCAGCGCATCCTGCGCCTGCGGGTTTTGCCACGTGAAGAGTTTAAAGTTTTCTTAGAGACCGTGGCTGTGGAAGGAGCAGTGGGTTTTGTGTTCTCCTGGGTGGGTGCACAGGGTGTCTCAGTGTGTGTTTCTGTCCTGTGCAGATGGATTTGTGCATTGAGGCCTTTGGAACCAGCAAGCAGAAGCGAGCTCTGAGCTCTCGCCGTATGAACGCTGTGGGCAACGACATTGTGAACACAGCTGTGACAAAAGCAGCTGCAAACGTTATAGATACCAAGGGAGTAACAGGTGAGACTATTCTGTCTCCGGGTGTAATCAGGACAGCCTGAAGTGCCTTTTTCCGTCTCTCCATGCCAAGTGTGGCAGGAAGAAGAGGGGTTTTCTTTAAAATCCTCAGGGGGTTTAAAGAAAGATGCGGACGTAGCTGGTCTAACAGCTGAGACAGGTACATGTAGAGGAACTGCTTCTTTCTGGTCCTGCTGGACCTGGTGTTGGAGTTGCCTGAATGAGGGAAGGTCCCTGTAACATCAGTGTCCATACTACTTGCTTTGGAAGATTCTGTGGGATATGAGTTCACAGGGATAAAGGCAGTGCCTCTACCTGGTCTGTGGCATGGCTGTTGAAAAAGCACCTTCTTACCTCAGAGAGTGGTGCAGCCTTGGGACAGGTCACAGCACAGTGTGGTGTCACCATCTCTGGGGGCTTCCAAGCTGTAGCAGGAGAGAGCTGGGGTCACCCTGACTGTGGACATCTGGGCAGGATGGCAGATGAGAGCCCTCCAGAGCACTTCTGGAATCCTGAGAATGTTACTGCCATGAACAGGAGAGATGTCCGTTGGCTGTAAACCCCACCACCTTTCATCCCTTTTGTTCCAGAGTGGATAGTGGCTGTGCTCTCAGAGCTGCTTTGTGCCAAGTGGGTGCTCACTGGAGCGCAGGTGCCAAAACCATGCTCTGCCCACCTGCAGCAGCAGACATCTTGGTGCCTTTCTTTCCTAGATGTTTCTGTAGTCCACACTGGTCTTTCTAAATTTTTGTGACCAGAAGGTTCTTGATAGAAGTTGTAAATATTTAAAACTCCAGCTGTGATTAAAATGGTGTTGACCCATTGAGTAAAGGTGCTTCTAGAGAAAGGATTTGGGTTGTGTTCCTGTTCTCTGCATTTTGGTTATCATGATCCTAATGCTCCTTCCCCGCTCCCCTCCCAAGCTCTGATGCAGGACATGGCCCAGGATGATGTGCAGAACATCTCTGCCTTCCTCCCACCGTGCCACGAGGACGCCGACAGGCCGGAGCACGTTTACAAGTTTGAGGACAGTATCCTTTCTGTGTCACGGTGGTTTCTCACACCTGTAAGTCTCAATGAAGCCATGTGGGAGCAAGTCTAGCCTTTGTCGCTCACAGGCCAAGAGCTGGGAGCAAGGTAATGCTGCCCTGGGTTTTGGGGCCTGCAAGTCCCATATCCACCTCCTTCCTGTGGAGAGCAGGATGCTCTCCCTCCTGGTGGGCAGCATTCCACGGGGAATATTGATGAGGTCGGCCTTTCAGAAGTGAGCTGTGGTTGTGCCACAGTCTCCTAGAGGCCTTAGTTCCTGGATAGGTTCCAGTCCCTTGCCCTGCTTACTTCTCCTCAAGTGAGTATGGACAGAACTGCCCTACCTTGAAGGGAGAGCCCAGGCTTGTTCTTTTCCTTAAAACCCTGCCAGTCCTGTCTCCTGCCGAGTACGAGGCGCTGCAGGTGCCAGCAGCTGCGCTGGCCAACATCACTGCAGAGGAGATGGCCAAGAGAGCAGAGGAGAGAAGGTAACACCACTGCCAATGGCCACGTCCTGGCTGAGGGTCAGCAGGGCTGCTGCTGCCAGTGCCATGGCGCTGGGGTGGAGGGAGGACATTGGATCCAGGCATGGCAGAGCCATGCCCTGCCCTGGGGAATGTGGGAGACAGTTGTGTACATAGCAGCAAGGGGCCCTCTAGGGAACTGAACCCCCCCCTCTCTCTTTCCTGCAGCCACTGCTCCTTTGTTTTGGAGGAGCTGAAGTTCCTGCCCACTGATGAGAAGAGAAGAGACCACAAAGCTCGATGCCTCTGGTTCCTGGACACCCTCATCAAGTTCAGTCACCTGAAAGTGATCAAGAAGAAGCGTAAGAGAGTTTTCAGCTCATAAACACATGTTTTTGGGAATATCTTCATCATCCTTTGGTCATCAGCTGACTCTGTGGACCATACCTCTGCCATACTCAGGGTCCTGGTTTTGAAACAGCACCACGCAAAACATTTTGATTGAGATTTTCCAGACTTGCCATCTTCCTTAGAACTTTTGTGTCTTTGTCAGTCCTTGGCAGGGTTGAGGGAGAAGGAAGTGGCAAGCCTGGCTTTAAATATCTTCCTGTGTTGCTGGAGACACAGGAGTCACACACAGGACTCGTCTAAGGAGGATGTGGGAATGACTAGACGTGGTGGTAGTAGGGACTTGTTAGTGTGGTCACAGCTTTAACGGTATTTTGCGGCAAAAGAAGTATGTGCATAGGTGTGTGTGCATTTTAGATTGTATAGTATGGAAGTGGGAGATCGCTTTTACTAAGAAAATAAAAGCTGTTAGGATTCTCTCAGGCCTGAAAAATTACAAGACCTAGAAATCAAGCACCAAAGTTCCTTTTAGGTTTGTTGTGTTCCTGGGAAGAGGCAGTAAATGGTGGGATTCCTGAGGCTGGACTCAGTGATCCTGCTGGGTCCCTTTCCACCTGCGTATTCAATATTCCAAGATAAGTGTCAGGATGATACATGTACTGCTGTAGTGGGTGGGCAGTGCAAGGTAGAGTGTGTTCCGCATTCCACAGCAAAGCTCCTTTCTGCCCTAGATCCAATGGGTCCTGAATGCCCACACATCATCAGCAGGAAACTCATGAAGAATTTCACCTCACTGACCTACAACGATGGCAGGTAAGGGATGGTGTGTGATGCTCTTGAGGCACAGGTATGGCAGAGCTCAGCTTGCGGGGCCACAGAGACGCCATCAGGACCCTCCTTACACTCCACATCTCACTAGTTCTCCCTCTTGCCACACAGCATCCAGAATTTAGTCTCTGCATCCATGAAGGCTAAAATCACCGCATATGTCATTGCCTTGGCTTTGCACATTAACAACTTCCAGACGGATCTCACCGTCCTGCAGAACGACATGAAGCTCCCAGAGAGCAGGTGAGTCATCCTCTTTGTTCACACCTGCCGGGATCCTCCTACAGAAAGACCCTGGGAGAGCTCTAAAGCAGCTCTGGACCTGGGTAGGGCTTTAATTTTCCAGGGAAGGATAGGCAGTTGTCTGTGGGTGGGTGCAGGGGGTGTATTTCCCAGTAGTCACCTGGCAGCTGCAGCTCCAGCTGTGCTCCAGCTGTGGTCCTGTCCTTGGCCCTGCAGCATTCATTAGGTCAGGCTTTCTGGCCAAAATTTCAGTTATTACTGGGTCTTACCAAAGCCCTTGGTCACCACTTGGTTTTCAGACTTCCTCATCGGTTTTGATGCCATTATTTTGCCCACAGTCATCTTTATTCTTTGATTGGTAGTATTAAGACCAGTCTCTGCTTTTGGTTTCCATTCATTTTCCCTTTTTGTTTTTCTTTCTGGAACTAAGCTTTTCCAGGAATCCATGTGGGTTTTGGCAGTTGATGCCCAGGTTTGGGTTGTGCTGCCCTGCAGCTGGGAACACAGGGTTGTGTTCCTCGGCTGCTGTGGGAAATCGTGGAGGAGGCTGGGACCTGCTGGAAAACCTGGAAAAATCAGCAGTACTCTGTCCCATGGAGGGCTATACTGCCTGGCAGAGGCAGGCATCCCTGTACCACTGAGACACCTCCAGGCCTCTCCCCGAGGGCTGTGGGTCCCTGCGAGGTCATAGCACGGGGGTGCAGCCCCACTGATTGCATTTCTCCCACGTTTTCCAGGATACTGGACATTGCCAAGGCCCTGCGGCTCAGGGTGTCCAAGGCCAAGGGGGTGCCAGGGATGGAGAATGATGAGAACCACAAGCTGGGAACTCTGTCTCTGCCCTTGCCCGTGCAGAAGGCACCAGAGGGACAGCGGAAGCGCAAGAAAATGAGCTGAGAATCCCAGGAACTCTGAGGGGAGACACAGCCCCTCCCTCAGAATGTCATCGGGATGCCTTTCATCTGCTGGGTTGCGGTCCAGCATCAGCCCACACCCTGCTGAAACCCTGGCTGAAGGTTTCACCTCAATAAAATGCTGCTTTTTTTCTATTTATATAGAAAAAGATGTAATAAAAGCGTGGAGGTTTTTTTCCCCCCAGTTTGTCTGGGGTGGGGGGTGAAGTGGTTGTGGTAGAGCACAAGGGAACAGTTTGAAGTGGCAGGTTCTCCCCTGACATCTGTGTGGCTGGTTCTGGTTCATGGCCCCTCCCAGGTTCAAGGTCAGGTGCAGGGAGACCGAGTGTGACTTACACACACCTTTCTGTTTCTCTGGAGTGTCAGTGTAATCGTGTGTTAAAAAACTGTAAAGATCTTCACAGGTTTTGTCACTTTCCCTATCCTGGCTATTTTCCTGGGAGAGGGAGAGTTCTGTGACTTGGAGCTGGTATCATACTCAGGGAGAGCAATGAGTATGAGGCCACTGTGGCTTCCCTGCCCTTTGGAGAGAGTCTGGTTTCTCTGAATTTTCACTCTCCTGGGTGATGAGCCTCATGGGAGCTGTTTACTTTGTAAGGCTGTAGGAGTCGGGAGGGCTTGTGAGAAACAGGATCACCTCCAAACTGGTGTATGAAAAGACAGCATGGAATGTCAGAGGACATCATCTCTGGGATGCCACTGCTTCAGACAGTAATTTCAGTTAGGAGACAGTAATTTCAGTTAGGTACATCCTCTTGGGACCTTAAAGACCCACTATTCACACCTGTCTTAGCAGTGACACACATCCTGTAGTCTGGGGAGAGGATCATTAGTGCTGTGGGAATTGCAGGCTCCACGTAATCAATAGGACTGGTTGAGGTTGGAAGGGACTTCTGGAGGTCTCTCTGACCAGTCCCTCTCCCTGCTCAGGGCCACCAAAGCCGGGTGCCCAGGACTGTGTCCATATGACTTTGAAGTGTCTCTGGTTATAGGAACTCCACAAATTCACAGTGAAGCAGTGTTTCCTGATGTTCAGATGGAGCCTCCTTTGCTCCTGTGTGCCTGTCCCTGGGTACTTTCCCTGCAGGTCTCTATAGCCATGGACAAGGTCACCCTGAGCCTCCCCTGCTTGAGTTGCCCTGGTTTCCCTCCACTGTTCCTTTCAGCAGTGATGCTTCAGCATCTTCACTGGACTCCCCAGTGTGTCCATGTGTCTGGAACTGAGGAGCCCAGAGCTGGACATGGCACCCCAGGCCGAGCTGAGGAGGAGGATCACCTCAGTTCTAATTCTGCCCAGACACGGCTGGCTGCTGGAGAGACACACAGGACACAGTGTCCATCCCTGACCCTCCTGGCACAAACATGGACAGTCGCTGACAAAGCAGCTACAAAGTGAGCAATTCCCAGGTGAAGATATTCCCTCCAGGATGAGGGGTTTGTCCAGGCTGGGGCCCAGCCAGTCATGCCATGGGTCCTGCCAGGAGTACATTTCCTGTACTGTTGCCTTTTTCCTAACCTGGAAATGAAACCCAAGACAATTTTTTAATAAGGAGGTAATATAAAAGAGGATCTTTATTTGAAGGCTTTCAGGCGCAGTTATGGAAAGATGTCCACAAAAGCCCACCCACACAGGGTGAATACAGTTTTTTGTAAGTTCAGCATATCAGCATAATTGACAAAAAAGCACCAATTAGGAGGACAAGTGGTGATGGAATTCCCCCCACCCCCCCCCCGCTGGTCAAGACCCTTCTCTGGAGTCCTCCCTTGGTACTAGCTGTACTTTGTCCATGAAATGTGTCTCAAAAAACTGTTTTCAACCTTCGTAGCCAAAAATAATCAAGATAGCACTGTGGCCTTGTACCCGCAGGGTTGGAGCTCTGGAATTCATTTTGTCTTTCTGCCTAGGGCATGGAAAATTACTGGGAAAACTAGCCACTAAGACTAATACCAGCTACACAGCTACAAATGTATGTGCAAAGAATACAGAGAACATAGAAAAGGAAAAAAATGGCAAAAACCAAAATGGCATCACTATGGACCTTGTTTGGAAATCACCCCAGCAGCTGCCTCAGTGGGAAAGAGGGGGACATAAACAGCTGTTCTTCCAGCAGTTTTTTTTTTAGGGGTTAGATGCTGATGAAGTTGGTCTGATAAGAGCCCCCACCCCTGAGCTGTCAGCTTCCCTGCATGGCTCTGGAGGAATGAGGTCAGAGAAGCCAGTAAGAACCCCCCACCCTGGGTCAGAGAGAGGCACAGAAGATGCTTCTGTGTCTGTGGCAGCCCTTGCCCACCCTGCTGGTGCAGCTGGAGCCCAACTGGGCACCAGCCACAGCTTGGGACCCCAGGGTCCCCTCTCAGTGTGAGGCCATGCTGGGGCTGATCAGAACCCATGCTAGGTCAAACCTGGGAAGGAGGGGCCCCCATGCACTGGGGCACTAAAGTGGGGCCAGAGCAGCCATGGAAATGATCCCAGGGTTTACTCTCCAAGGGGGAATGGGGCAGAGCAGGGCGGGCACATGACACTATGCTGGGGGTGTTCCAAAACCCAGATGCGACAGAAACACTTGGGAAATTGAGACTGAACATCCTGCTTTTCTGAAAAAACTACTTTCTCTTATTTCACAGCCAACACCTCTAAGGGACTGCAAGTTCTGGGCAACAAGAACGTAAGAGTAAATACTGGGACTGCCCAAAAACTGCTTGAAGGGAGCTGGGTTTGGAATCCTGATTGAGAAACTGTGGGACTAAGGTGCTCAGAGTGCTCTCTATGAGGGTGCTCATAAACACCCTCACTGGGTCCTCTCCGTGTTCAGTCATTTTAAGGCTGGCACCATCAGACAGAGCAGGACACTGTTCCAGGACAGTCGGGCAGCACCATGCTGTACCTGGCACTCGGGGTTAGCTGTAGTCTGACTCATCAACAACAGCCTAAGGAACAGGCCGAAGAACAGCTGACAACAAGTGGGCATTACCTGTCCTGGGACGTGGATCCCTTGGGGTTGGTGTGGGAGCAGGAGGGGTACACACCAGGACAAGTGCTTGGCTCCCTTGCGGATGTCCAGCCTGGCCTCACAGATGGAGTGGACGCTGCCATCTGTGGTCAGGCTGCTTGAGGACAGGCAAAAGAGCAGCCCAAAACTTGTAGTGGAGGATGTTGTTCCCCAGCACAAAGACCTGCAGGCAGCAGGGTAAGCACCTGCAGCTGTAGGATGTGATCAAAGGGAACAGTTCTCCCTTCTGCAGCCCCTGTGCACCTGCAACCTAGCAAACTGGAGTCACTGGCACTGCTCATCACTATCTGGCTTCCTCAAAGAAAGCAGTTAAATATTTACACAGCAGAGGTGTTCAATATTTTCCAGACAAACAAAATCACGTCTTAAATCCACATCTTAAAAGTGCTAAGGAATAATTACAAATCGCCTTTGTACAGCCCACTTCGACAAACAAGAGAGATCAGAAGGTAATTAAATTACACCTCCTTTTATTTGCCCATTGCAGACAGGTGCTTCATTCAGTGTCTCAGCCACACGTGGAGCCCAGCAGGATGTGACCATAGCCCATCTCCCTCGGGCACACTCAGCTGCCTGCAGGGTCATGTCCACACAGCTGACCCTGGCCCGGGCTGTGCAAGGACCCCCAGCTCTGGCCAGCTCTGCTATGCTCCCATGCACTGAGCCTGCTCACAGCCACTAACTCCTGCTGAAAAATACTTCTGCTTCCTATTCCAGCTGGTAATTCCCACCTGAGCAAATTCACACTGAGAGCTGGGGCAGGGAATGCTCCCCTTCTTCCCCACCTCCAAAACTTCTATCTACAGTCTTTTAGAGTCATGGAATGAAAAATGGACCCAAGCCCTGGGCTGTCCCAACCCTTGGTGATGGTCCTGCTCTGGAAAGATGGCTGGAGAGGAACCTCCAAGCCCCACAGCGCTGTCAGCACTGGGGATTTTGGCAGTGATGGTACCCAGCCCTCACCACCACTATCCTGTCTGGCACAGGCACAGATTTGAAAGCTGTGGGCAACTGCAGGATGAGATGATGCTGAGGGAAAACCTCAGCTCAGTGTCCAGTGTGTGTCCCCCTCCTCTTGGCTGATCCCTGACTGAAGCAGGCATCAGGAAGGACTAGCCATGGTGAGGGGCATGGCCAGGGGTTGATGCTGCAGCCCCCCAGTCTCTCCAGCTGTGCTTTTACAGGCTCGGGTGGGCCTGACCAGGTGACCCCAATCCGCCCCCATATTAACACTGCCACTTGTGATTACCCCACTGTGTGCAGGAAGCAGGCAACTGCCAGCAACCTGCCTTTCATCTGGGCTGGTCGACCAAAGGAAAGGAGCTGGTGGAGCAGCACAGCAACTTTGCTGTCCTGTATGCAGTGCCCAGCATGGGTAAGGTCGCTAAAGGTGTTTCCTTCCAGTTTCACCTGCCCTCCTGAGTAAATGAATGCTCTCCCTTTGCAGCCTTGAAAGGCACTGTCAGATGATGCAGCCCCATGGCCAAAGGCTGGACTCCC